>BMAO01030294.1:0-28207 GCA_019973975.1 Trichonephila clavata
TATATATATATATATATATATACCTAAATGATCAAATTTTATTTCTTTAAATTTCGCAGGGAATTGTATTTCAAAAGATGCACAAAAATCAATAACTATTAGAAAACCATAAAAACATTGCGATATATATATTACCGGCAAAGTATGAAATACGGCATTCTATAGAATGCCTAGGCATTCTATACAATTCCTAAATCTAGCCGGCAATGTATGAAATGATTCCTATTTCACCCATTGCCTAGGCATTCTATAGAATGCCTAATGAGAAACTGGCAAAGTATGAAATACATCTCAGATTCATTTCGAATATTGTCAATTGGCTAGACAAAACTTTTAATGCGTGTCTCATGCTCAGAATCTGTTAGTTGTACATTTTTGTTAGTTCGGAAATGTCAAATACTCAATTTTACATAAAATTGTTCAATAAAAAATTGCTTTTTTCCTGTGCTACCTAAAAATGGAGGAGCAAGCTATAATGTTGGAGAACAAGTCATGGTCTATAGCAGGGATCGGCAACCTATGTCACGGGTGCCACATGTGGAATGTGGTACAAATCTCAGTGGCACTTTGCACTACTCAACAAATTTGTAAATTTTTTAATTGTTTCAAAATGCTCTGCTGTGTGGTCGTTGAATCATATTGGTAGATTGGTTTGACACTTCAACAGCTAAAAGGTTGCCGACCCATGGTCCATAGACATGAAGCAACTATTCAACGGCTACTTGCCCAAAATTCGAGTTGATGCTCCAAAAAAAAAGGTTTTTTCTTAACTGAAATTACTTACTAGAAGTTAATAAGTGATATAAAAAATGCTAAAATGACTACTAAGAAGGAACCCAGGGATATTTGCGGAAAGTAAAAGTAATCTCATTTAAACTGTTAAAGAAGGCGGCAGTGCCATAAAACAGTGGTCCTACCCCTTGGTCCGTGATCAAAGGATATCAGGCAACTCAAGGAGCATTAAATTATTTCCATTATATTTACTGAGGTGTATTTTTTCTCGTGTTTGGGCGACTTTCCATGGAAATCACTTTATATTTTATATAAAATCATTTTGTAATTATTTTTGGTGTAACTGAACTTTACTCTGAAGGTATGTTTCAATACATTTAAATTATATAGCATCAAACATTTAAAATATAAATAATCAACGTCCCACCCTCAGCGGCTGCTGTAAAATTACCGAACATCGACCGATCTGAAAGAGAAAACTGTTGGGAAGAACTGCTATACAGTATTAAATCACGGATTCTTTTTTCCCTCAATGGGGCTGCAGATTGGTATTTTTACCATTTTCAGACCTAGTACATTCTCCAGGGGCTGGTATCCGTTTTTAGTGCGGCACAATATAGGCGATACCAATTGCCCCCAATAATTTTGACACCTATTTTGACGATGTGAACTTGTTCTAGGAATTTAATTTGAAAAGAAAAAAATTAAATTCCGGATTCTGGGGATGTGATAGAATTCTGAAAAAACTTCAACCATATACAAAATGGTAAACGTTATGATATTGAACTGTACATCCACCTACGGGAAACTTTCCCAGAAAAAACAGAAAATTATTTTTAAAAAAAGGTAATGTAGTACAAACTTTTGATTTTTTTCCCCGAATGCCAATATATTGGCACTTGTAATGAGTGAGAAATAGGATTTTTTCTATCAGCTTGGAACTTTTGAAGGAATTTTAATACAAGAATATGCGAAATCACAATTTAAACAATAATGTTTTTAATGACAGTCACATTATTTTGTCAGAATAACATTTGTATTTTTAGGAATATATAAGTCATTGATGTAATTTCCTTATCATGACCTTTTTTCATACTTTGCCTAAATAGCTTTGGCATTCTATAGAATGCCTAGCATTCTATACAATGCCTAGGCAAAGTATGTAATAAATCTCATATTTCATACTTTGCCTAAAAACGCCCGGCATTGTATAGAATGACTAGGCATTCTATAGAATGCCGGCATTTCATACTTTGCCGGTAAATATACAAAACATAACTGTAATAATAAAGTTCTAAAATTTATATAATATATATATATATTTGTAAATACTATTATAGTTTAATGCTCAACAAACATTTTGAAAATAATACAGCTTTTATTATTCATCAATTTCTGACAGAGAAATAAATAATCGAATTTGGCTTTTCATAAACAATTAAAAATACAAATTAATAATAATTTTAAATTTCCACATGTATTTTTTACTCCTAAATTTCATAAAGATCCAGTAAAGTTTAGAAAAGTTACTAATTGCTTTTAATACATATATCAGCAAATCAGGCAAAATTGTACATGAAATGTTACAAGATACAATAAATAATCTAAAAAACTTCAGCCATTCTTAAAAATAGTACAGAATATATTGCACAAATTAAAGATAAAAAGGTTTTTTCAGTATTTAGTTTAGATTTTGAAGATATTTTTAACTCAATTAATATTGATGATATGATAAAAACTCTTGTAAAATTACATAAAGCTAATTTGTTTAAAAATGTCAAATATGATAGATTTGTTCTCTAATAAGGTTAGTTCTAAAAGAGAATTATGTTTGTCATAATGGTAATTATTTTTATCAACAGATTAAGGGTCTACCACAAGGTGGCCCAGCTAGCAATGTCTTGCCAATTTATATTTACATTATTTTGAAAATAGTTTCACAGACAACTTAGAATATTACTTATTTCGTTATACAGATGATATAATCATTTTTTGGCAAGCAAGACAACTTTAAACCTAATATTAATTTTATCCACAATATCTTAATTTAATACAGACAAATAGTAGCAATTATGAAGCAAATTTTCTTGATATGGAAATTAAATTACAAGATAATAAAATAGTTACAAATATTTATGAGAAACGAGATGACTTTAATTTCAATATTATAAAAGTACCGCATTGGAGAGTAATGTGCATGTATCTATATTCAGAAATATTGTTATTAATTACACACAACGAAATAAATTTCTAGTTTCAAATAAATCAGAAAAAATAAAAAACTATAAACATTTTACTAAATACTGTTTAATTCAAAACTACCCAATTAATTTTATTAATAGATATTCGAATAAAGAAATTCAAAATTGTAAGGATTAAATTTCCATAGTTTTAGCAGGTTAATATTATAGATTTATTATTCTTTCTAGATAGTTTTAAATACACCCGATTTTTAGTTTTTAGATAAAATTATTTTTTAAAATTTATTATAACTTTTGATCATATTATCTTAGAGTCTCTTAGATAATGGTGGTATGTTTACAATTCTTATTTTATTATTTCTTTTCTTTTCATACTTTTGCTAAGTACTATTTTTCAGCCATTGCTTTGTTTTGAAATCGTATTTGGGCCCAGAATCTGGCAATAACTTGTTTATTGTACTCAGATTTAGCGCGTGCTCTGCATTTATATATTCAATTTTTAGGTAAGTTACCTTTTTCTCATAATGGATTTAGATTTCCTATCCATTATTTCCAATTGGTTTGTGCTCAGTATTATTAACAGAAAGGGGGAAGGTTGGCTGGCCAAGAAACATGTTCAACCCAATTTTTATACAGAGAAAATTTCTTAAGAAGAATTATTTTGTATACAAGCTGTCCTAAGTCATCAATGTTGATAATACTGTAGCATCCATTTGTTTAATATTTTACTCTGTTGTGTCAATTTTTTCATACCTCCTTTTAAATTCTGTTGTCTGGATTTCTTGCAATTGCAATTAATTTAAGTATTTATCATATTAATTCATCTCTCTCTTGTAGAGAAATTATGATTATATATATATATATAGAGAGAGAGAGAGAGAGAGAGAGAAACGACTGACTGACTAATCACGATATCTCCGGAACAGTTCAAACTACAGACTTGAAATTTGGTAGATATGTTTCTGTCATGGAGTAGAGATCAGCTAAGAACGGAATTTGCGTAATTTGATCCGCAAGTGGCGTTACGGGATTTAAACAGCGTTACAAATAATTGTTTCCAATTTTAAACTACTAGACGCACAATCTTGAAATTGGGTAAATAGATTCCTTTCACTGAGTAGAGATCACTTACAAGATGGGTTTTGTGAAAATAGCCCCCCAAGTGGCGTAGCGGTGGATTAAGGGGCGAAATAGATAAACATTTCCGTTGTAAACTATCATATCTACCTGCTTGAAAATTGGTAGGCATGTTTCTTTCATGGAGTAAATAACATCTACAAAATGAGTTTTGGGGAAAATTGACCCACAAGGGAGGTTAAGGGAGATACAAATAATTATTCCGATTTCTAAACTATTAAACGCACACTCTTGAAATTTGGTGAGCAGATTCCTCTCATAGGGTAGAGATACGCTATGAATGTGTTTCTTGAAAATCAACAACAAAGTGGCGTTGCGGGCTTAAAGGGCGTTATAGATAATTATTTCCATTTTTAAACTATTGGACACACAGTCTTTAAATTTGATGAGTAGATTCCTTTTATGGAGTAGAGATCAGCTACAAAATGGGTTTTTGGAAAATAGCCCCCCCCCAATTGGTGTTGCGCGAGATTAAGGGGGGGGGAGGTAATGGATAAATATTTCCATTTATAAACTACTAGACCTACCTGCTTGAAAATTGGTAGGCATATTTTTTTCATGGAGTAAAATCCGCTACAAAATGGGTTTGGGGAAAATTAATCCCTAGGGATGTTGCGGTGGTTAAGGGGCATTATAAATTCCGATTTTTAAATTAATACACGTTTAATCTTTAAACTTCGTAAGCAGATTCCTCTTATAGGGTAGAGATCCTCTACAAAATGGTTTCGTTGAAATCGACTCCCAAGTGACGTTAGGGGGCTCAAGGAGCGTTATAGATAGTTATTTTTATTCTTAAACGACTGGAAGTACAGTCTTGAAATAGATAAGCAGATTCCTTTCACGTAGTAAAGATGCGCTATATAATGTGTTTTGCGAAAATAGACCCCAGGTGGCGTTACGGGGGCTCAAGGAGCGTCATAAATAATTATTCTCGATTTTTAACTATGAGACTTACAGTCTTGAAATTTGGTAAGCAGATTCCTTTCGTATTGTAGAGAACCACTACAAAATGGGTATCGCGAAAATTAAAACACAAGTTTCAGTTCGGGGAATTAAGGGGAGTAATAGATAAATATTTCCATTTTTAAAATGTTGTATCTACCCGCTACAAAATTGGTAGGCACGTTCCATCCTCGGAGCAGAGTTTTTCTAACAAAGCGTAAAACGAAAATTGACCCCTAAGGATGATTGCGAAAGGTCAAGGGGAAAAAATTACTGTTTTTAAATAGTTATACCCACGTACTTGAAATTTGTAAAGCATGTTTCTTTTGTTGAATAGGGAACTACTAAAAATGCATTCTTAGCGTTTTGAATATTTCAATATTTCAAATTTCTGAAAATCAAAAATTTTGACATGACTCAAAGGAGACATGTGCAAAAGAAAAGAAAATTCCCAATTTAAATGAAAGTTTTTCTTCCTATGACAAAAGTGTAGGTATTATTAATGCCATTATGAATTTGAATATTTTTGCATTTGTTTTTAAGAATGAAGATCACTGTAAAATGTGTTACAGTTGTTTACACATGCAAGTTTTAAAAGGTAAGTCTGGACTGGCTATTATGTTTGTCCTGAAATGTTGTGCTTTCCATATCGTGTAGAATTCTCTTCTTCAAGTTTTCATGAATGAACTCAAATTGCTACATTAAATACCAGGTTTGTATATGCTATGCGTTCCATTGAAAGAGGTGCAGATGCTGGGAGAATGTTTTGCGGCATAGTTAATCTTCTGCAACCACCTACAAGGTTTTCTCTTTACGGTAAGCGAATCTCAAGTGCTGCAAAATTTGTTTAGGAGGACTCCATTCAAAATGCTGCGAGGGAAGCTATTTGTGAAAATGAAGGTAATAATAATATTGTGGACATGGCAGAAACGCAGTTACACATCATCAAATGGTGCAGTTACTGTGCCCAGCATTGATACAGGTAAGGTGATAGTTGTTAATATTGTTTCGAAATATTGCCATATCTAAAAAATGGGCACGTAAAAACATGGCTTTTGTCCTGTCGGTGAAGATTGATGGTGTGGATATAAAAAGACTGAAGTATCGGGTAAGTCTTACAAACATAAAAATAGTCTTCCGGTCACTGTTGTAGTAGGAATGCATCCTATATTTAGGAAAACATAGGACCCATAGGCATCGGAAAACACAAAACCCAAATGAAAGTTTTCATAATATCAATAGGTCATGCGTTCTAAAGACAACATTTGTAGAGATTGAAACACTTTCACTCGGGGTTTATGATGCCGTTTGTTCCTTTGATGATAGTAATATATCCAAATTAAAAATACTTCAGAAAATTAGAAAAGATAAAAGAAGAAAAAGAAAAAAAGAAGAAGATAATATTATGAAAAATAAAATAAAAATTAGTTACAGTGCAGGATCTTTTTGATGAGTTAAATTTTAAACAAAAGCTGCTTCCTAAAAATTATTTTTAAAATTATGTGTGTTTTTTTTATAAATCTACTTTATGCATGAAATGGAAATTTTTATTTTATATTTCATATTTATTGTGTATACTGAAGTGAATTTTTTGAGATATTCCTCAGAAATTTAGCTAAAAAGCAGATGTCGTAACACAAAAGAGGAACATTTTTATAAAATTCATTATTGTACTCTGCAAAAATTATATTTTTAAACAGGCTGATAATTTTTTTAAAGAAATTTCACTTCTGTATAAAGATAAATGTTTATTTAATGCACACACAAATTTTTAAACTTCAGTGTTCAATAGTTTCTTAGTAAAGGTACATTAATATATCTCAAAATGCGTTGCATGAAGCTTGTTATATATAAAAAAATATATACATTTCAAGTTTAAAAACATAAAAACAGTTTTCTTGTTGTTTTGGATACTACTTATGTAATATTTATATAAACTTTTTAATTCTGATATTTTAAGAAATTGTGTTCACATGTGAATGTATAAAACATTAATGAAACTTTTCGAAATGTCATATAATTATGTACTACTGTCTTATAAAGATTATATTTTTTAATTTGTGTGTTCTTTTTTCTAAAAATCAAATGTATGCATGAACTGGAAATATTTATTTTATATTTCATATATATTTTGTATACTGAAGTGAAATTTTTGAGATATTCCTCAGACATTTAGCTAAAAAGCAGATGTCCGTAATATAGAAAAGGAAAATTTTAATAAAATTCATTATTATACTTTTCAAAAATTACATTTTTAAACAGGCTGATCAATTTTTAAAAAAAAAATTTCACTTCTGTATAAAGATAAATGTTTATTTAATGCACACAGGCTTTAGTGTTCAATAGTTTCTTAGTAAAAGGTACATAAATATATCTGAAAATGCAATGCTCTTTTTTTTGCAAGAAACTTGTTACATACCTAAAAATACACAAATTTCATGTTTAAAAACATAAAATCATTTTTCTTGTTGTTGTTATAATGATGTATTACCAAAGCCATATTTTCATGTGTTGACACATTTTCACATGATATTTATAATACTTTAGAGTGTACTTGGATGACAGTAATGTATAAAAACAGAAAATTCTTCAAAAATTGATGCATAATTTGAGAAAAATGATGCAAATGCTATAAAATATCTCGATAGATTAAAAATGAAAAATGCTATATATGTTTTTTCTAAGAATTCTAAGTACAAGAAATAAGTAAAAAGTCTTAAAAGTTATTGAGAATAAGCTAATATTTAAAAAAAAATATTGCAAATACAGATTGTAATTCATAATTTTTTTGATGAAGTGACATTTTTTGATATAAATGCAAATATCTCAAAACGGTGTTTTGAAAATTGCGTGTACCTTTTCCTCAGAACCTATTCAATGGAAGCACTTGCAATCTTCACTGAATATTATTGATATCTAACTATATATACTGAACTGAGCTTTTATTAATATTCCCATAATATTTTTGTAAAAATCAGTTATCGTGTAAAAAATGACATTTTTGAAAAAATTCATAGTGATACTTTACGATGAAAGTTTTTGAAAAAACTAAACAATATATTTGAAAAAAATTCCGATCAGTTTAAATAAAGAAATCTAAATAATATACAGACAAAATTTGAAGTCTGTACATTTAATAGTTTCTGAGAAAAAGGGGTAAATAAAAATGCTCAATTTAACATTGTCGGGATAGGGGGTACCGAATATTCTGAGAATTACTGTTTTTAAGAACAGTAATTCTGTAGATTTTTTTAAGTAAAGTGTTTTGACTTAGCATTTTGAGTTGACAAAGCATACTTCAAAAATGATTGAAGAATATAATCGTTTTGTTAATCCAGTTTTTATTTAATCTTAATACTCTTTTGAATGAGTTGTAGCTTTCATGTTCCATTTCTACATGTTATGAATGCATGTTTTCTTTGAAGTATAAATCAGACTATTTTTGAATAAATTTTTTATTAGTCTTTTCATTTGCTCAACTAATTATATTTTAATTTTTATAGTGAATTCGGATACCTCTATCATCCTTGTCCAATACATTTGCTTCTATATTGTGAATAATTTTAATATTTACACGCTGACACATATGATAGGGTTACTAGAAAATAATTAAAAAACTTGAGACTCTTTAAAAAATGAAATATTTTCAGGGGAGGGAATATGTAACATTAAATTTGCCAATAAATTTATAAAATTGATTAAAATTTTATGAAAAAAGGAATCTTGTACAATTGTATACATGATATATTAAGGCTAAAACGTTAAAAATGGGAACTTCAGTGACAATACATACTCTTATAATGTTATCTTTATTAATTTTAATGAAAATGAATTGATACTGATTGTATTTTACAAATCACCCTGAAAGAAAAAGACACCTCACTGAACTAAAGCAACGGGTTACTAGGGGGGGGGGGAGTTATGCTTAAAAATGTTAATTCTGAGCATTGCCCAAAGAAAATAATTTTAAAAAAAAACATTGCTCCACGTGGCAAACTATGATAGATGTAAAAAAATAATATAACGACAATGCCCATGTAAACAGCTATTCGCTCCATAGCTTGGCGATCTTTCATATAATAGTACAATTACTATCACGTGGGAAAATAGATTTTATAAATTGTTACGAGTTTTATTTCTCGAATATATATCAGAATTTTATATCAGAATGACCAAATTAACTTAAATAATGGTGAAGGCACGAGGTGTGGCAAGAGACAAGGGAATAAATTTATGACAACTCCCAGTTTTATACAAGCGTTGAACAGCACTGGCAATTGTACCATAAGATGGATGTTGTAATGCCTTTATTACTTTCTTTTCACTTTACGACACAGTACGTCGTGTCAACAGAACAGAATTCTCTCTTTCTCAATACAGCAAAACACAAGCGCAATCCACCGCTCTGGGACTCTCTCTCTCTCTCTTTTCCCCGATCGTCTCCTTCGACAGTCAATCACCTTCTATCTAAAAACAGTACCCCATCGTCTAAGACGCACTAAATAGCGCCAACATTCCATAATCTTCCGCCAACAGTAGCCAGACACTACAGATGTCTTCGAGTGGGAAATTTAATGGCATAAAGTCTTGCCGCTTCTCTCTTATTTCGATTACACTGCCATAAAACAGTACCATTTCACAGTATTCTTCATTTGTATACATCTCGTTCTTCCGTACTAGAATTCGTAATATTAGAATACGACTGTATGCAATTGCAAGCGACTACACAATAGATATTTAACGTTAGTCATGATCAGCAAAAACGCAGCAAATCAGACTGAAGCCGCAGCATATAAGTCAATTTTTTTAAAACTACTTTTTAAATGTTTTTTTTCGTCCAAAATATTTTATTTTTTCTATGTTTTACGCGTACCCAGAATAAATTTTATTTTTTAAGTACTCAATCATTGTATTAGCCGCCCATCCCTTATAGTGGTAAGTGAAGCTGACTGCGGTGCCGCAGGGACTGGGTTCGAATCCCGGAGAAGGCATGTATGTTTGTGTTGCAATCCTTTCTTCTGTCTGTGTTGCATGCCTCCGTGTTATGCATTGCGTGGTGCACGGGGTTTATAAATGTTAAAAAAAATTATTGTATTATTAAAATATGCTTTTAAATTTAAAAACGATTTACATAAAAGTGACGTACAAGAGGGAAAGTTTCCTGGCAGAGTTCCAACTTATTTCACTGTGGAGACGGTCCCTTACTAGCTTCTTCAAAATAGCCAAGAAAATGGATAAAATATATGGTTTTCAAAGTTCCATAATTCGGTCAGTTTTTATCGTAATAAAATGAAACTTTTTGTGCTTGCTTTGTTTTTGTGTGTACTGCATCTTTTCCTAAATATAAGTGATAGAACCTGGGGACCATATAATAATTTTTTTTTTTCTAAATTAGTTTTTTGGTTCGAAAAGCACGTAAAAACATTCTTACCTGTTTAAAAATATTTTTCAAATTGGAAGTGCATATCTAAGCCGAACGGTTCGGGAATTAGCTATTGTTTCACATTAAGGCTTGTATATGCATATATATAAACAGTATACATTTATAAAACGTCGTGAAATACCCAGCAAAGCGGGTGGGTAACGGCTAGTATATATATATGTATGTTATGTTGGTGTTTAAAGGCCTCGAGATAACTAATATTTAACAGATTAAACTGTTTTTCTTAACAGTAACTATAATAAAGGGACAAAACAATTAAGATATTAAAACATTTAAATGCGCGTCGTTGCCTAAATGGCTTTCATTGTTCTGAAGATGGATTATTTCTCTGTCGTCGTGGGTCTATCTCGCTCTGTCTCCTAATTCACTCACGTCTCTCTCCTGAGTGATTGCTGCTCGCCTCCTTCCGAAGCTAGAGGGTTTACGTCAGACGGCATGCAGTGGTGCACCCTTTCACACGCACTCGCACTCACACACACATATATATATATTTGTAGGATGGCGTCTAGGGAAGATTCAAATTTAATGTTAAATGATCACAGAGAGTTAAAATGACCTAATTTATTAAAACACAACCAAAACATTTAACTATTTACAAAGGGTTTCAAATAATTAACTCAAGAGCAATTTTACTACCGAGATAGCACCATACTGATTCGGAAAACACGCCTTCACTCTCACAAAACGGAGAGAAAGATTCCATCCGAACTACCTTCGTGCAATCTTTCGTGCAACTCCCAGTTTTTTGCCACACCAGAGACATATGACATCACTGTATCGCGAAGCGAAGATTCACGTGGTTTCCATTAGTGGCGCTATCTCTTACAATTCAAATAAGAATAAAAAGAAATATAAAAAAACCTGCATCCTTTTCGTACAAGGTCGGCCATCCTGGGAATCACTGACCTTAGTGATTTTATATAACATACAATAAAATATAGGCCTCTGCAAAATTAATACTAATCAGAGATAAAAATTCCACAATAGACATTCAAATTTGGAAATAAGGATACAACTCTGAAAAATGAAACATTAATAGCAAAGAAAACAAAACACATTAATACACATTATGTTTTTAAAAAGAATAGGAAACGCTTTTTATAAAAATACATCATCATGGTGAGTAAATTTTTTAAATCAGCAGATGAATTTGTTATCTTAGGACCCTCATGATCACCTACTTTCTCTAAATCATATCTATCTCTAGGTTTTACTTTAACTATTCTTTATGGTCCCAAAAACCTAGGCCTTAATTTCAAACCTGTCCCAAATTGTGTTCTCTGAATGACCACCAAGTCGCTCTTCTGGTAGTTAGGGGCTTTCTTGCGCTTCCTGTCATAGGTTCTTTTATTCTCTGCCTGTATCTTCTGGATATTTTTCTTTGCGTCTTGTCGTAATTGGTTCCTCTGTTCTTGCAATTCCTCTATCATTTCCTCCATCAGTATCTCCTTCAGACGAAGGTCTTCCGTGTTTCTCATGGTGACGCCAATTAATAATTCAAATGGAGACCACTTAGTACTACGATTAAATGTACTATTTAAAATTCTTTGATGTGGGTCTATGAACTTGAACCATTTGGTAGACTTCGCACTTGATAGTTTGGTCAAAACGGGAATAATAGTTCCGCATATTCTCTCGACTTGGCTATTCCCTCTGGGTACTCCGGTGGCGATTTGCAAATGCTGAATGTTTTCATTAGCACAATAATCTCCAAAAGCTCCAGAGGTAAAAGCAGAGCCTCTGTCTGGTATTATTCTTTTGTGATTACCAAAAATCTTTTGTTGCAATTTTAATTTATCCAAAGCATCTTCTGCGGAAGTAGATGTAACGGGATAAGGCCAGGTAAATTTTGTAAAATCATCCACTATTGTGAGAATATGCTGATATTTCTTGTTAGTAGAAGGCAAAGGTCCAATAAAATTGACGTGATAAGTACTTAATTGCACATCTTCTTTAGGAATGAGGTGGAGAAATCCATCCTTTTTTCCACACATTTGTTGGTCAAAATGCATGGCATACAGTTGGCAATTACATTCTGCACTTGCTTGCTCAAACTGGAAATGGAGAATTCCTGTTTGACAACTCCTTCAGTCTTGGCAATGGAGAAATATCCCTTCTCATGTGCTAACTTTATTATCTCAGTTTGCATATCTCTTGGTACAACTATCAATTCACGACCTTCAACATATTTGTTAAGGCATGCATCGGATTGAAATGAAATTTAATGCCAATAATGACACAGATGAGAGATTCACTTGATTTCAAAAACAAGACAATTAAACGAATATAGGTTGTGCAACGACACAAATACTGGGCAACTTCAAGAGCGCGTTGGACCACCTCCAGCTGCAATACATGCCGCCACACGGTCCGGCATTGAGTTCATTAGACACATTATGTTGTCCTAAGGCAGATGGGCCCACAAATCTTGAAGAGCTAACTCTAAATCATGTACAGAGTGACACGATGGCATCTGCCGTTTTAGCTCGTCCCACACGGGATCTACAGGGGACAAATCGGGGAGCAGGCCGGCCATGCAAGAGTCTGAAAATGACGTAGGAAGTCTTGAGCAACTCTTGCTGTATGCGAACGAGCATTATCTTGCTGGAAAATTGCCCCTGGGAGACCATTTAGGAAAGGTCCTACATGGGGTCGAAGAATATCATCAACGTAACGTTGGCCCGTTAAGGTTCCACGTATCACAATTAAAGTGGACCCGTTATAGGCTATGGCCCCCAGACCATTACACCAGCTGTGCGGGCCGTGTTACGTAGAACAGTGTGGGGGGAATGGTACCGCTCACCAGGGTGCCTCCACACCACCCGAACACGGTTATCATCTGTCCCCAAAACAAACCGGGATTCATCACTAAACACAACCTTTTGCCAATCTGTGACATTCCACATTGATCTGGCTTGGCACCACTGTAGACGCAGTTGCTGATGTTCCGGTGTTAAAGGGAGTGCACGGAAAGGGCGCTTGGATTTACGATTTGCTTCTGCAAGGTGTCTGGAAATTGTTTGTGGAACAATTGTTACGCCTACGTCTGCTCGTATCTTTGAACGAGTCACTGTGGGGTCCACAAGTGCTTGCCGCAAGATCCTTCGATCATCTCTCCTCGTGGTCTTCCTGGTCACTCCAGACGCGGTTTTCCGCGCGTGGGTACCTTCTCGTGTCCGCTGCTCCCAACAATTTCCAACGGCATACTCCGAACGATCCACCTGGCCAGCAACACGGCGCGTCGACCAGCCTGCAGTTTTCATCCCGATGATCAGGCCTCTCTCAAACTCGCTTAACTGTGAGAAATGCCTTCTAGCACGTTTACCTGGCATGTTTCGCTTACCAATGTCTTCCTACAATCAACGGGTAATCGTCACGTTTATGAATCTTCGAATTTGCGCTGGCTTATATAGCACCCTCTTCCTGATTGTAGCGCCACCTAGGCGTGTATGATCATGCGTATTGGCACAAAACTTGGATGATTTGTATATCACATTACGCTGTACTTATTTGCAAAGTTTCGCGATTGCACTTAGCTCCCTTCTTGGGTCGCTATTTTCAATGCTCCTGGGTGTATTTCGTTTTTATCGAAAAAGTCTGAATTGCTGTTTGTTTCAATCAGTGACCTTAAACTCTGAGTGTATTCATCCTCTTGTTGTGCCCTTTTTAATCTTGCGGTTAGAGTATCATTAGTAATTATTGCGACTGGATATCTGCTAAGGGCATCCACATGTTGCATTCTCTGGCCGGAACGATGCACAATTTCATAATCAAACTCTTCCAGCAATAATGCCCATCGCGCTATACGAGTAACCAAATCCTTTTTGTCCATAGTCCTTTGAAACGCTGAGTAATCCGTTATGACTTTGAAATGATTTCCCATAAGGTAGGTACGAAATTTCTTTAAAGCGTTGACAACAGCAAAAAATTCAAGTTCATAGCTGCTATACTTCTCTTTTGCCGGAGTAGTTTTCTTAGACATGTATTGAACAGGATGCAATTCTCCATCTGCTGCCTCCTGGAGTAAGATGGCTCCGTATACTTGTTGACTTGCGTCCGTGTGCAATTCGGTTGTTTTTCCCTGCTGAAAAATACTTAATACTGGACTTTCAGTCAATAATTGATTGAGCTTTACAAATGCTTGTATTTGAGGTCTTTCGAAGGCAAACGGATTGTCATTTCTAATTAGATCACTCAAAGGTTTCGCTATTTTAGGGTACGACGGAATAAATTTTCGAAAATAGCCAGTGAGTCCTAAAAAGCTTTGTACTTGTTTGGCAGTCGTTGGTACAAAGAACTTCTTGACAGCTATCGTTTTTGCAACTGAAGGGCACAACTTTCCATTTTCGACAACATGACCCAAAAATTCCAACTTTCGTTTTAAAAACTGACACTGTTCAAACTTGATCTCCACCCCATATCTGGATACGACCTCAAATACTTTCTTTAGTTTTTCAATAGCTTCTTCCTGATCTTTAGCTGGAATGATCAAACCGTCCAAGTAAATTATTACGAAGCATTTACGCATGAGTTCCCTAAAAATGCTGTACACATATCTTTAGAATACGCTTGGGCTTGTACTGAGACCAAAAGGTACCTTATTAAATTCGAACTGCCCGTCTGGTACAACAAAGGAGGTGAAATGCTTGCAATCCTCGTTCACAACGACATGAAAAAACCCATTCTTTAAGTCTAACGTGTAATACACTTTGGCGTCTTGCAGCCTATCCAATACGTCCTCTATCAGTGGCAAGGGGAAGCGATTCTTGACTAGTTTTCGGTTCAGTTTCCTATAGTCAATGCATAGTCTGTCGGTGCCGTCTTTCTTCTTGACTAATACGATTGGACTTGCATACTCAGAAGAGCTTGGTCTCACGATTCTCTTATCCAACCATTCATCGATCTGCTTGTTGACGGCCTGATTCTCCAGAAATGATTAACAGCGTGCTGTTTGGTAAACTGGTATATCACCCCTTAGGATAATTCTCATTTACACATTTGTCGTTTCGGTCTTCTTAGGTGTATAGCTGTTGATTAGTTCAGAGTGTTCCTTTCTTATTCGAGGATTGATAACACGTTTAACTTCGATTTCGTCTTCAGTTCTTGCTTCAAAAACCTGTGTATTTACAAACCAAACCTTCTCTTCGTGTTTACGGAAATAAACACCTTTTCTATCAAAGCCAACAAAAGACTGTTCCAAAATGTCCGATCCTATCATTGCCTGGAACTCTAAATACAGCGCAGGGGCATGACATGCCATATTACGGAATATTTCTCTCCATCCAATTCGATTTCTCGTTGGAACGATCCTTTTGTTTTGACTTCGTGCTTTCCTAATCCAGATAACACGACAATGTCCTTCGAGAGCTTCGATTGCTCGATGATTCCTTTGCTTACATCTTCACGAATGAGCGAAACTGAGCTTCCAGTGTCGATTAGAGCCTCAAAAGTCTTGTTTCCGATGGTTATTTTCCTGGTCTTAATTCTGTCTTGCTGAATGCGAGAACAGATCTGGACCGGTGAGCCTGAAGATTTATTTATTTTCGAACCTTTGTTGCGCTTTGTACAATCTACGGCATAGTGACCTGGTATCCTGCAGTAGCTAAATGTTACCTGTTTAACTCTTTTATCGTAAGTTGCTAGGGGACTTAATGTCATACAAATCTATCTAACAGTTTGGTATACCAACGAAGCTGTCAATTATTCAGCACAGATTTTTAACTCATTTCATTTGTCAGGCATCCCACCGTACTACACTGCTGGCCACCATAAATGCAACACCAAGAAAGACAAGAGATAGCACAACAAAATTTATTTTGTAGATAACATGTTGACCAGTATCAAATGATTAAATTCATAGACTTCTGTGAAGTGTGGTTCCTGCCAGAATCAGTAGCCAGAGTAGCCCCAATTGTTGGAGATCACCGCTGCCAAACGCCTAGGCATTGATTTAAAGATATTTTGGATGTGTGCTTGGGGTACAGCAGACCAAACAGCTTCCACACGTTGCCAAAGTTGATCTGGTGTGGCAGCTGGGGGTGTAATATTGGTCAATCGTTCAGCAACCATGGACCGCATGTTTTCTGACGGCGAAAAATACGGAGAGCCAGTCGGCCAGGGAAGCAATTCAATCTGGAAATTTACGAAGAACCTTTGGCCAATGCGTGCCAAGTGTGGACACGCATTATCTTATTGAAATATGGCTGTAGAGAAGCCCTGAAGGTAAGGAAGGACAACTGGCTCCAACACCTCGGAGATGTAGCGCTGGCTGTTTAAAGTACCAGCAATGCGTACTAGAGGAGAACGAGAGTGATATCCAATACCGCCCCATACCATAATACCCGGTACAGGACCAATGCGGAGGTGCATAACGCAGGTACATGCACATCCTCTCTCCACGATGTCTCCAGACTCGAATCCGACCATCGTGGCGTTGCAGACAGATGCGTGACTCGTCATTAAAGACAACTTCTTTCCATTCTGCCGCCCACATCGTTTTTTTATTGCACCATTGTTGGCGGAGACGTCTGTGGATCTGCGTCAAGGGTAGACCTAGCAATTTATGTCTTGCGGACAGACCACTCCGCTGTAAACGGCGTCGAGTGGTACGAGTGGAATGATGCGTTACAGACTCAATGTGCTCTGCTATGGTTCGTGATGTGACTGAGCGATCCGTCACTGCCATGCGCACAATTTGCCTGTCCTCACGTGAAGTGGCGCACTGAGGTGGATGCGATTGATCGATTACGTCGGTCAATCGTACCCTCCTGCATCCAACGGTAACATATCCGCATTACAGTTGTTTGGTTTTGTCCAATACGATTGCCGATTTCCCTGAAAGATAATCCACAATCTCGGCAGGCCACTACCCTTCCTCTGTCAAATTCGCATACTTGATCAAAAGCTGATCGCTGTTTTTACGAGACATAACAGATCGTTTTTTAAAAAACCACAAGAAAAACACAATTGCCGAACTTGAAATCGTCGAACTCTCCAAGCCTTAAATAGCGCTTTAAGGTGGCGCCACGGGTATGCGTGATGTGTGTCTGTGCTGAAATTCTAATCATTTGCATATCTCACCTCCGTTAATGCATGTTGTAAATTTCAATTTATTTTTTTCTTCCTTCAGGATGTTGCATTTACGGTGTTCAGCAGTGTATTTACAACTGAAGGTTGGATCTCCGATTATTTTGCATCCTAATTTGAACCCACCACGGCTGTGCAATTGCACGCGATTAGTCATTAAAAATGACGAAAAACGTTGTTCAAGCCAGCATTTAAAATAGCAAGTTCCGAGGAGTATTTATTTTTTATTTGGCTACCAAAATATTCACTAGATATAATTTTTTTACATAAATATGTAGAACCAATAGTAGAAAAAGGAGCAGAGTTATTTTCTTCACACTAGGGTTTTTATTCCCGAGATCCCGTTGGTTTTTTCTTCAAATCCCAGGATCCCTGCATGAAAATAACTAATCGCGGGATTTAATTTTTGTCTGAATTATATTTGAAATTTATTTTCAAAGTATATTGTGAATCTGGTATTACATTCATTGTATCTTATTTACTTATTTTGTACTGTATACGTTTAATATCATTTTTTTGTTGAGCCTTTAAGTGGTCGAGGCGGGTGTGTATGTTAAACCGTTTAATTGATATGCTTTCTCTTATTTCCTTCTGTAACATTCTCCCCATGCGAGTGGGTTCAGAAAACGGACATTTCTCCCACCCACAGGATGGTCGGTATCCGCTAACTTGAAGGGGAAAGAGGCAATAAGACGTTTTGGAAGATGTCTAGCTACAGGTCATATTTTTTTTACTCCTCTGAATCTACTCTCATTTTCAGTCCCTGCACTGATTTTGAAGTTATTTTTCTCAAGCACTTAATGCAATGTTTTATTTTTAAAGTAATATTTTTATAATTTATTATACATTTTTAGTATTATTTAGTAACAAAGGGCAAGTGCTATAACGATACAGTTACTCCAAATCCTAAGGTTGAGATGTTAAAGCTCGAAAGAGCTAGGCATTCTAATCATCCATCTAATGAATTTTAGTCTTGAGTGAAGTTACTTGAGATTCAAATAAATTGTGGTGATCTCTACCATCAACAGACTCATTTTCGAATAAATTAGCCTGCTAAAGTCAGAACAAATGCATCGTTTACATTTAGCTCGTATGAAATAGCAACAGTTAATTAAAATTTTAAGTTATGATGTATTTTTAAGATATAAATTTTAAAAAAAAATCCTTTTATTCCTCCTGTCAGATACACTTTAAATATCGCACAATCAATGTTGGTATCGGTCGCTTTGAATATCGACCTTATGTATTTACCTTTCATTTTAAGGAAATTCTATTTAAGTTAGGGTTTGCAGCCCTGGTATCCCGATGTTTCTTCAAATCCCGGGATCAAAATAGTTAATACCGGGAATTAATTTGCCTAAATTATGTTTTGGAAATTTTTCTCTTTAAAATTTATATAGAGAGCTTCAACTTTCGAAACGAGACATTGCGCCACATTCATTGCTATTCCCAAGTAATAAAAAAAAAAGTGTGACTCATTTGTTTGATGTGTTTATAATAAATTTTGATTTTTTTTTCTGAATAATCAATCAAGAATCATTTTTCTGAATCATAAATTTAAGTCAATATAAAAGATGTGTTTTTTTAATGTTCTCGCTCTCTTTTTTATATATCAAGCGATATATAGAGAGTAATATTATTTGGTATTATAAGTATTTTCTTATAAGCTGTTATTGCTATTTGAAGCATCGAAAAGTGGCATTTCTTCAAAATTCTTCCTGAATATTTAAAGTTTGTGAATTAACTCATTTATAGGTGAGTTATTCAATGTTTTTCCCCTTTTTTTTAATATATAGAGTGATAAATTTAGTAAAATATTTTGTTATCATTATAAATATGTTTTCACGTTAAATGGCATATATTAATATTTAAATGATATTTAAAATATTTCGAAGAGACATTTTTTGAGGAAACTATAAAAACAGAATTTTATTGGACTATGAAATACACTATGTATTCATTATTATTTTTAAAAAAATTGAAATCTGTTTTTTGAGTATTTTTATTAGATTAATTTTAGTGTTATTATGTTTAATTTGTAGTGTTATATATGTATATATATATATATATACATATATACCACTTTTATACAGAAAGATTTTTTTAAAGAAAATTTTATGTATACTAGCTGTCCTAAGTCAGCAATATTGATAATACTGAAGCATCCATTCTTTTATATTTTACTGTGTTATTTCAAATTTTCATATCTCCTAAATTCTGTTGTCTTGTTATCTAGCAATTGATATTCTTTTAAGTATTAATCATGTTGAATCATCTCTATTGTAGAGAAATTTTGATTATATATATATATATATATATATATAGATGTTAATAAAATTTTAAAAAAAAGAAAGTATGTATTTTTTTTATGAGAGATGTAAATTTACAAAACGTTTCTCGATAAAAATGTGTGTAAACCCATTCTATCATTTGTACGTGTTGTGTACAGGTAAATGTAAGCTTGTCGGAAAAAGGTTCTGTTCAGACTTCATAAATTTAATTTTGAAAAATTTACTTCCATAGAATGTTTTACCATGTAGATATCAATTATAAGTATAATAAATATAAAAATAGTGTTTTTATGAAAATCAAAAGTAGGGGTTTTTTATTCTGTTTTAAATTTGCAATAAGATTTTGGAAAATATCAAACATATTGGTTTTTAATTCAAATGGGTCAATTTTTAATGAATTCAAATAATACTGTTTTTAGTGAATTCATTATATACTTTTGTTATTTGTTTTTTTTATAGTGAACTAGCTGTTACCCACCCCCACCCGCTTCGCTGAGTATTTCATGATGTTTTATAAATCCACTAGCATTAGGAATTCGATTGTATTGAAAAATATGCTTATATCTCTCGCCTCTTGAAAAAAAAATGACAGAACTATATATATATATATATATATATATACTAATTTGTATTTTCTAATAATCTCTAAAATCGAAGTATTGAATATTTGCACTTTCAAAATTCTATAACCGAGTAGATTTCCGCAAAACCAATTTTCAGTGGATCAATACTCCGTAAAATAAACACGCAAACCAAATTTCAAATCTAAATCTAATAGAACAAAAACCAAATTTTTATTATGAATAATAATAAAATCCCATTGAGTAATAATAAATTGAATCCCATTGAATAATAATAAAATCCCCCCTGAAATCCCATTGAGAGTCGTTGTCCAAAAAAGGCATTCTTAGCGGATTTCAATTCAACACAAGAAAAATCGAAACTAAATTCCATTATTATAATCATTGTATTTCGAAAAAACTAACTCTTTTTTTTTCAATACGCACCAGTAACCTCTGACCCCCCAGGAGTTGATTTCCGTAAAATATATTATTAGTGTATCCCTATTCAACAAAAGAAACATGCTTAACAAATTTAAAGTATTGAGTCTACGAATTCAAAAACATGAATTTATTTCTATAACTCCACTTGGCCGTATTGCAACCAACCTTAAGGGTTCACTTTCTTTTTACTATTTGATAGAATAACTCTATTCCGTGAAATTAACATGCATACCAATTTTCAAGCAGGTAGATCTAATAGTTTAAAAACGGAAATATTTGTCTATTACGATCCTTAATCACGCGAATGGAAACTTGGGGGGTTAATTTTCGCGAAACCCATTTTGTAGCGGTTCTGTACTCAATAAAAGGAATCTGCTTACCAAATTTGAAGACTGTACTTCAAATAGTTTAAAAATGGAAGTAATTATCTACAACGCCCCTTAAGCCCCACAACGCCACTTGGGGGCCAATTTTCACGAAACCTATTTTGTAGCGTATCTCTACCCTATTGAGAGGAATCTGCTTAACAAATTTCAAGACTGTACATCTAATACTTTAAAAATCGGAATTTACTTCTCCCCTTAAACCATCCCCCGCTACACCTTTTGTGTGTCAATTTTCAAAAAACCCATTTTGTAGCGGATATTTACTACATGAAAGAAACATGCCAACCAATTTTCAAGCAGGTAGATCTAATAGTTTAAAAACTAAAATATTTATCTATAACACAACTTGAGCCCCCCCCCAACGCAACTTGGGGTCTGTTTTCACAAAACTCATTTTATAGGGGAACTGTACTCTATGAACGGAATCTGCTTATCAAATTTGAAGAATGTGTTTAATAAATTAAAAAAGGGAAAATGTTAACTATAACGCCCCTTGAGCCCAAGGAACGCGACCCACTGGTCGATTTTCAAAAAACACATTACATAGGAGATCTTTAATCCATTAAAGGATCCTGATTATCATATTTCTAGACTGTACGTCCAGTAGTTTAAAAATGGGAATAAATACCTATAACCCCCCTTGAGGCTCCTGCAACACCACTTGGCAGTCGATTTTCAAGAAACGCATTTTGTAATGCATATCTATCCTATGAGATGAATATGCTTACCAAATTTCAAGACTGTGCGTCTAATAGTTTAAAAATTGGAATATTTATTTATATCTCCCCTTGACCCCCTGCAACAACCCTTGAGGGTCAATTTTCCCCAAAACCCATTTTGTGGCGGATATTTACTCCATGAAGGAAACCTGCCTACCAATTTTTAAGCAGGTAGGTCAAGTAGTTTGAAAACGAAACTATTTATCTATTATCTAATTTATTTAACCATTTATCTATTACACTTGTGGGGCTATTCTCTCAAAATCCATCTTGTAAATGATCTCTACTCTATGAAAGGAATCTATTTATCAAATATAAAGACTGTGCGTCTAATAGTTTAAAAATGTAAATAATTATCTATAACGCACCCGCAACGCCCCTTGGGGATCGATTTTCACCAAACTCATATTGTAGCGGTTCTCTAATCTATGAAAAAAAACTGCTTACTTAATTTCAAGATTGTACGTCAAGTAGTTAAAAAACGGAAACAATTATTTATAACGCCCCTTAACCCCCGTAACGCCCCTTGCGGTTGGAATTTCGCAAAATCCGTTTTTAGCGGAGCTCTACTCTGAAAGGAACATGTCTACCAATTTTCAAGTCTGTAGTTTGAATAGATCCGGAGATACCATGATTTTTCAGTCAGTCAGTCAGTCAGTGAGTCGCTTTTCTCCTTTACATATATATATATAGATAATTTTTTGTTTTGATTTGCTTCAATAAATAATAATATTAAACCAATTTAACCAATTTTTAATTATGTGTTTTCAGTTTTATTATGCAGTTTTAATTATGCTAATGTGCAAGTATATTTGATAAATAGTTCAGTCCTGATTCTGGGATTGAAAATATAGCACGTGATGGCAAAATATGTATTTATATATATAAAATATACGTGTCACAGTGTTTGTCCGCGATGGACTCCGTGTGGCCACGGTAGCCGAGTAGTCTAGGCATCGGATCGTGGTTAGCATGTCATGAGTTCCATCCTAGTACCACTGAAGACCCGCCGTGTAGGGAAGATGCACGTAAAATCTGTGGAGAGGTCAAACGTCCTCCCGTTGATTTTGTGTGGTAGTTAGGAGAGGGGGGTACCAGCTCAGGTGTCGTCCGCGTCACTTGACCATGATTCAAAATTACGCGGACCGTCTCCAAAAGCCCCCGTGTAGCTGAACAGTGGGACGTTAATATTCACTCACTCACCGCGATGGACTCCGAAACTACTCAACGGATGATAATATAATTTTGCCTACTGTGTGTTTTTTCGTTCAACTTAAAACACAGGATGGTTTTTATTTGAATTAATCAAGCCATAATTTTTTTATTGCCGGAAATATGAAGAATCCTGAAAAAACGTTGACAGATTCCCGATTAATAATCGCAAAATATGGCATTGCTCATGTGTCTGTGGAAGATGATATTGCAAACCAAAATGCATGAAAATGAAGTGCCTGGCGTATTTCGGGGTGTGGAATCCGATTTTTAAGTCAGTTTCTAAAAGTAACCGTAACTTTTCCGGATAAAGCCGGCCAACAGTATTTTAGACACAACATAACAGGGGCTTACATTAAGTCTTGAATTGGGAAAATTCGGACCATGGTGTACTTCAAAATGGATAATCCTAATCTGATATCTAGTCTGAGAAATTACTGTAACTTTGCCGGATAATTCAGGACGATCATTTATTACGCTAACCGTGACAAGAGCATACCCTTAATGTCTTGGTGCGGGAAAAGTACCTTTGTGTTGTAATTCGGGATGGTAAACGAGAGTTTAAAATCGAATTTTAGAAATTCCTGTAACTTTCCAACATTATACCGGACGACCCTAATGCCCCTTTCAATGACTGAACTTGCCGGCTGAGGGGAACAAAAGTAATTTAAAGTTGTATCTAGAGGCGACAAACAATAATTTGGAATAATATTTCAGAAACTCAACTAAACTTGCGGGATATTGTCTGAATTATGAGAAAAGGCAAATGATTTGAGTCCCGCGCGTCCGGAATTTCATTATCTCTAGTGACTGAACTTGATCGCGTTGGAGCATCAAAAGTCAGCTCCGTGTGCATTTCAGAGTGTGAAATGAGAAATTGAAATTAAATTTTAGGAGTTTCAATTACTTTGCCGGATAACGCTAGTCGACCGTATTTTAGACACACTGTAACAGGGACTTGCCTTAAATGTCTTGGATCATGAAAACTTTGTCCCTGGTGTATTTCAAAACGGATAATCCAAATCTGATATTCAATCTGAGAAATAACAGTAACTTTGCTGGATAATTCAGGTTGACCGTCTTTTACGCAAACCGGGACAGGAGCTCATCCTTAAAGTCTTGGCGTGGGAAAAGTGTATTCCTGTTGTAATTTGAGATGGTTTAAGCGAGTCTGAAATCAAAATATAGAAATTCCTGTATTTTTGCCAGATAATTCCGGAGGATCGGAATATTTACGGACAACAATACCAACCTATCTTGCCGACGTAAAGTGAGTGAGTGAGTAAATATTAACAACGCACTTTTCAGTTACAAGAGGGCTTTTGGCGAATTACCGCGTAATTTTGAACCATGGTGAAGTGATGCGGACGATACCTGAGCTGGCAACCCCTCGCCTTACTACCACATCACACCAATGGGAGTACGTTTGAGCTCTCGACAGATTTAACCTTGAATCGCTCCCCTACACGACGTGTTTTCAGTGGTGCTGGGCTCGAACTCATGACACGCTGGCCGTGATCCGATGTCTTAACCCCTGGGCTACCGCGGCCACTTGCCGACGTAGAGACTCAAAAAGTTTATCTTGATTGTATTTCGGAACTGCCGATCCGAATATTCTCAATCCAATTCAATATAATCTCATATCTACGCCAAATAAATCCAGAAGAATGCATTTTGCACGAACTGTGGAAAAGGCTTGCTTTTAAAAATTCTTGAGGTGAGAGAAATACTTTAATGGTGTTTTTCTGGATGGGAAACAATAATAATATGAAATCGGATTTTAGAAACTCACGTAAATTTTCCATATAAGGCCGACCAACCATAATATTCCCCTTCAGAAACTGAACTTACAGGAGCAAGAGCCTCGAAAGTGGGCACCGAGTACTTCTCGGGGTGGGGACGAGAGAATCTGGATACGGATTTCAAAAGCTTCCGTAAATTTCCTGGATATTGCTGGAATGAGGTCAAATGGCTTTGCGTTCGAGTTCCACACACACCTCCGGAGTTTCATTCCCTATAGCAACTAAACTTTGAAGTGCAGTCGTGCGAAAATATGATTGAATTAGGAAATTGCATCTTCGTGCATTGTTGTCACTTTTTTAGATGGTGAAAAAACAGCACATTCCACATCAGCTACCATTGGACATTCATAAAATACAAGATGAAATGCGTACCGTTGAATAAAAGAGGGGATTGTTCAGGGTCAAGATTAATGATCAGGGATAAGTGTACCATGAACCATAAACATTCACTCAAAGCATTACATAGAGCTTTGCAAGATTTAAATGGCAACAAGAGAATATTAGGTGTTACTGTTGTATTACTGTCTGGTGATTTTCGACAGGCATTAACGGCCATTACACGCTCTACTTTTGCTCACGATATTAAAGCCAGTTTAAAACAATCGTTTTTATGGCGAAACATGGAGATATTGCGACTGACATTAACACGCGAGTGCATTTGCAAGATGATCAATCTGAACAAATATTTCCTAACGAATTACTGAATATTGGAAACGGTATTCAGTAATTCGTTAATTGCATTATGTATTGGGATGAAGTAGAATTTAATCCCAATACATGATGCATGAAATAACCAGAAGATTTCTGTAATGTTCTTTAGGCAAAAAGGAACTGATTGAGAGTGTCTTTCCGGATATACTGTATAATTATCTTGATAATTATTGCCTCTGTAATCCTTTTACTTAATCAGAAAAAAATGTTGATATTGTGATGAAATAAACTTTCAGACACAGGTTTGTTGCCTGTTGATCCAACGTTTTTTAAACCAATCGACATTATTGTTCCTGAAAATAAAACTGTAAGTTTTCCAACCGAGTTTTTGAATTCTCTAGATATATCAGGAATGTCACCACATAATCTTCGGTTGATTCCTTGGTTATTATCTACGTAACTTAAATTCACCAAGATAATGCAACGGTGCACGTTTGATCATTAAAAGAATTATACTGGGAACTTCTTGAAGCAAACATTTTGACTGTAAAGTTTGAACGAAAATTCGGTTCTACTACTAAGCAATTTGTTGCCACGTATTTCACTGATACCGTCAGAATCTCTAATACAATTCAAAAGGCTTCAATTCCGATTCGTTTGGCTTTCGCGATGACCATAAATGAATTTGAAACCGAACAATATTCATTTGGTACTTAGAAAATTCCTTTTTCTCGAATGCGCAACTAGATGTTACATGCTCACGTGTGCGGAAACCGATGAATCTATTTGAGTTAACAAAATACGGGTTACCGAAAAATATTGTGCACTGATTAGCGATTAGTGGTATAAAATTATTATTTGTTATACTTTAAAATGATAAAAATAATTTTAAAAATTGCAAAGAATCAACGCTATTCACCACATTTATAAAATTAAATCTTTATATGTTGTTACTTAACGACTTCGTTAGTAATTCATGCATTACACTACACTCAAATAGGAGATGAATGAAATGCAAAATTAAAATAATTTGTTGTTTTATACTTTATTTCAACCCTCCAAAATTTTAACAAAAATTAATTTGACTGCATTGAATAGCTTAGAATAATATTGAACTAACGTATTAAAACAAAGCCACAGCAACGAGTGACTGGGTCAGCTAGTATATATATATATTCCATTTCAATTTTCAATTTTTATATTTCAATTGAATTACATATGTTAAAATATTTTTTGTAGTTCCTCTTAGTTTTATAAATTATAATTATTAATTTATGTAAACATATGGAAATGCATTATTTGGTATATTTTTGATATTCAATCTATAGTGAATGTTTGCTATAGATATTAAGGTCCATTTTCTAGATACTTAAAAAAATTCTTTACAATTATGAATAAATTTAAATTCCAAAATTTCGAGACTGGCAACTAGGCTTAGTAACATTACTTGGTCTTTGCTCGGTGGTACATTATAATGGTATATGTAGCATCGATAGAAAGTAACCATTAAAACTGTTATATTGCTATATTAGTAGGCTACTCAGTTAGTTTATAAGTTTTTGTTAGCAATTGGTATTCTCATACACGTTTGTTATTTAAATCTGTTAGGCTAGTTTTTTTTAACAGATTGATTATATTAGTGAAGATGAATTCAGTAAATCATGACAAGAGATTTAAAAATGTAGTTGATTGTAGAGATTCTACTAGACGATATTATAATAGAGTATTCTGGAATAAGGATTACTTAAAGAATGCTAAAAAAGATATTATGCTATGTAACAATATTTCTATCAACTATAATGACATTAAAAGCAGTAAATATTTTTCTAGTAAACATCAAAATAGTAAATTCTGCAATAAAAAAACTCACTTTTACAAAAGATGTGGGGACAATAGATGTAAAACTTGTAAAATGATAAATAATGATCAAATCAAAGATAATTCTAAATTTACCTTCTGCAAGACATTTAACTGTATTTACTCATTGACATGTAAACTATGTCATTTTAAATATATTGGACAGACTACTAATAAAATTAATATTATAATTAATCAACATAGATCAGATACTAAAAACTTTAATAGTATAAAAAATTCAAATTAAATAGAAATTATACACTTCCATACACATGGTTTTGAAAATTTTGTGCTCAATATTATTAAAGTAGTCCCTAATGTTAAAGATAGACTATGGTGGGAAAATTTCTACATTAAGTATTATAATACAATTTATCCTTATAGACTAAATGTATTATATCTAGGAAAAAATATTCTTAATGCTATTAAACAAAATTCTCAAGATTATTATTACAGTAAAGAAATCAAAAAGACTAATAAAAGAAAACTAGAGGTAATAGGACTAAAAGGTTAAGCAGAGACGAAAATGTTATTTCAAAAGGTATTAGCGATATATGTTATAGTTTCGAGAACAATTTTAATATAAAGCACATTAAATCTTTCATGTTTGGATTAAGTAAGGCAGAAATATGTTTTTCGGATAATATACTAAATTCAGATAAATTTATAGATAGTCATGCTTTACATATCATAAGAAACATTCTCAAATTTCTGAAGCATAAACATAAAATAAAAGTCAATGTA
>BMAO01030295.1:0-18715 GCA_019973975.1 Trichonephila clavata
AGTAAAAACTCTCGGATTGATTTGGAACCCAAAGCACAATACTTTAGAATTTTCCGTTAGTGATCCAACCAACAATTCAGAGTGGACAAAGTCAATCTTATCCACATTGCTCCATTCTCGATCCAATGGGTCTGTTAGGCCCTGTCATTGTCACGGCGAAATTATTCATGAAAACTCTTTGGTTAGTCAAAAGAGATTGGGATCAGCCCTTGTTAGAAAATGAAATACGAAACAGGAAGAAATTCGTCTTCTCCCTAAAGGCTCTTGGTTCAAGGAATAAAGGTGCAACGTTTTGTTCTTAATGAAAATTACAAGTCCTTGGAACTGCATGGTTTTTCAGATGCCTCTGAAAAAGCCTTTGGTGCAGCTATTTATCTTTGTTGTACAAATTCATCTGAACAGTCATCGATGAGGTTGCTCTGCAGTAAAAGTAGAATAGCTCCAATCAAACGAATTAGCATTCTACGTTTGGAACTCGGCGCAGCGGTTTTATTATCAAAACTTGTGAAGAAGGTGATCGCATCTTTAAAATTAGAATTTGATGGTGTGTACTTATGGACAGACTCAACGATAGTGTTAGGATGGCTGCAGACTGATCCCTGGCTGTTAAAAACCTTTGTAGGGAACAGAGTGTCACAGATAAAAGAAATTACAAAATCTTATTGTTGGCAACACATCAGATCAAAGCAGAATCGCAGTGATTTGGTGTCAAGAGGACTTAGTGCTGAAAATCTTGTGAATTGTGGTGGAAAGGTCTAGACACATTTTGTCACTCTCTTCCCAATGGTGAAATAACTTTGGATCCTAAAAATGATGAGTTTACCAAAGAACTGAAAAAAAAAGACTCTGAAAGAACTCTAAAATTGACTGTAGACTCTGTTGTTCTAGATAATTGTTTAAATTTGACTAATAATTATTTGAAACTAATTCATATTTTTAGTTTTGTTTTAAGGTTTTCTAGGAATGCCAAAAATTCCCATAGTAAGCGCACAGGACCTTTAACTTCAGAAGAACTTACAGATGCTGAGCAATGTTTAGTTAGAATGGTTCAGGTAAGAGAATTTTCAGACGATTTCAAAAAGCTCAAACAAAGTGAGCCAGTGTCTAGTAACAGTAAATAGAAATCTTTAAAATCCATTTGTCGATGGACAAGGAATAATTCGTGTAGGGTGCAGATTGGGCAATTCTGAATTAGATAATGGAACAAAATATTCTATTGTCTTACCTACTAAATCCAAATTTACATATATTTTAATGTTGCATTTTCATAACAAATTTTATCATCTTGGACCACAGTCCCTTTTGCACAGCATTCGACATCGATTCTGGCCCATTAGTGGCAGAAATCTAGCTAGGAAGATTGTTCACGAGTGTGTAATCTGCTTTAAAGCCAAATCTCGTGTAGAAACCCAGATTTTGGGAACTCTCCCTAAAGAGAAGAACTATATAATGGTCTCTCCCCCTTTAATCGTGTAGGAGTAGATTACTGTGGCCCTTTTTTAATAAAGAATAATAACAAAGAATGAATAATTCTTATAAAGTATATATTGCTATATTTGTATGTTTTGTCACTAAGGCAATGCATTTAGAATTAGTGACAAACCTTACCTCCGAAGCCTTCATTGCTTGTCTGAAAAGATTTTTTGCGAGAAGAGGCAAAAGTGCCTTTATTTATTCAGACAATGCAGGTAATTTTGTTGGGGCTAATTCTGAAATTAAAAGACTTTTTTCAATTAGTATTGAATTCAAATGCCCAAATTAACTCCTTTCTTGCTTCAGAAGGTATTTCATGGAAATTCATCCCACCTAGGTCACCAAATTTTGGAGGTTTATGGGAATCATGACTCAAATCTGTAAAATATCACTTACACTTTGTTGTGGGAAATGCGCGTTTGACACATGAGGAACTTTCAACAGTTTTAGCTCAGATTGAGGCAGTGCTTAACTCGAGATCCATTTCACCCTTGTCATCTGATCCAGAAAACTATCAGGCTTTGACTCTGGGACATTTTTTAATTGGGCGTCCCTTGACTGCTATTCCTGAACCAGACTTGTTAGGCATTCAGAAAACAGATTGTCTCGGTGGCAGTTAACTGCAAAAATTGTTCAAGATATCTGGCAAAGGTGGAAAAGGGACTATCTCAGTAATCTGCAACAGCGCACAAAATGGTACTGGGAAAAAAGAAATGTTGCAATAAATTATATGGTTCTTATAGTAGGGGATAATATCCCACCATGTAAATGGAAACTAGGAAGAATTATTGAAATAATTTGTGGCTCAGATAGTAAAGTAAGAGTAGTTGTAGACAAAACTGCCACAGGTATTCTGAAACGAAGTGTTTCTAAGATATGTGTGCTGCCCATTGAAAAAACTGATTGTAATTAGTTAACCTTACACATTACATATATTGTATGTTTATCATTTCTTTGGATATTGTAATCGAATCTTTATCAATTGTTTGCCGTAAAATTTACATGAATTGTTTGAAATCTACATTTCAAGGCCGGGTGGGAATATTAAGGCCGCCTTTACAATTTGTATTTTTTTGTCAACTTGGCGCCCGCCATTTGGGTTGGCAAGAAAGAACTTTGGCAGGAAACATCTGTTGAAGGTCAGGCTGCGTGCCTAGCAGACGTATGGTCTCGAATCATTAAAGTTTTTTAGGAAATACAGTCCATTGTTGTTTATTTAGTCAAATTTATTTGTGTCTCTCCAGTAACCACAAAGTTTTATGATTTGATCATGCATATCAGCAGGTGATATCGGTTGCTTTCATATCATCGATGAGACACTGAATGTCAGAAAATACATTGACACCATTCTAAAACCCAAACTTCTACCTTCCATCAGGGATCTAATTATCAACAATGCTTCATTTATTTTTCAGCAACATTCTGCTCCTTGCCACACAGTAAAGTAATCGAAAGACTGGCATCGTTCTATAATCATTCAGTTGTTGCCTTGGCCAGGAAATAGTCTTAACCTCTATCCTAGTGAAAACCTATAGCACCATTTGAAAACTCTTGTCCAAATGAGGTATCTGTGAAATAAAAAGGAACTAACTGAAGATGTAATTTTTTTCTGGCATCATGTAATAAAGAAAGAAGAGCTTAAAACTATTTTCAGCTCCATGAAATATTGATATGAAGCTGTAACAAAAAAATAAAGGCTGCCCCACTAAGCACTGATAACCTACTGCTATCATCAGTATGTAATGCATATCGATAGTAATTGCAGCATAACTTTTTTTTACATTGCAATTATTTGAATTTTGTTTTGAATTTAGTATTAAATTCTCTTTAAAATGATATAAAATACTTTGCATTTTGTGCAATGCAACATTTTCTATAAGCATACAAGCTTAATAAACATAACAGTTTTAAAACATTTCCACAAGTTTGGCCACCACTGTATATATAAGGTATTATTTAGCAAGTTCAGAAATCCAATCTATTGAAAAGAAGTCAGTGACCATTAAGATTAACCAATATGATGGAGAGAGCCGCACAGTAGGAAATATTTGAAACAATTCGATTCCCATGGCAATGCATGAAGAGTTAGGGCGCAGAAGTCAAAAATACAGATTAAGAGTTTTATTATATATTACTTATGCATCATTTAAAAATATTTAGTAACATAAGACATAACTATTCCTTCAACATAAATAAAAAATTAAATTTGTATATATATTAAGAATTATGCATATTTTAAATATATTTATTAAAATAATAAACATAAAGCATATCAGTATTCCTGCAATACACTTGAATAAAAAAATTAAACTTCAATGCAAATTTTATCCCTGCAGAGCTCTACTTAATATTGTAATATCAGGAGTATAATTTGTACTTTCAGTTTGACACATGATTCTGAATGGGTTTAGTTGTGAAACTACTTCTTTGTGGATTAAAAATATATTTCATATGAGAAAAAAATTTGTTAACATAGATATGTATATCCAAAAGTGGAAAGCAAAGCACTCTCGTGCAATTTTCTTCAAACAATTAAATCGCTCTGGCAATTATACAGTAATTTGAGAAAGATGTTGATCTAACAATGGCATTATCCTTCTAGATCTTTTCATAATTCCGCAAATTTTGCTTCCAATAATCTTAATATTTTTTTCATAATGCAGCAATGAGGGATGTTTACAAGTATTACACAATTGTTTTGACTTGAAATTAATATTTAATGCTAGGAAAGAGTCACATTTAAACTAAGGATGCTGCTGTTTTTTTTTTTTTTTTTTGCATAAATCACATAAACTACATGCAGGTAGATTGAATTGTTTTATATTAACAAATTGAAAGTAAGAAATGGCCTTAAAATAAAAAGTGTGCAGTGTGGAGATGAGTGTGAGATAAAATTAAATCACTCTCTACTTTGTAGAGTGGTGTAGGTTGCTAGTGAGAATTGTTCCACATGCTGCATGCATGCCATAGGTTGCTGAATTTATTCAAAAAATAGTTTAGTACAATAATATTTGCAATATTTATTGGTATAAGGGAACAAATAAAGGGAGAAATAAAAACACTCGCTTGTAAACATTACATTTATACTGCTTATCCCAACTGATTCACAGAGCATTGTCATGTTGATAAATTAAAAAAGTTCAACGAAATATGTGTGCAATATTATAAGAAAAGGCTCAATGATGAATGAAAACAGAAAAAAAGCATTCAAAACAATTTTTCTTTCTTGTGACACCAATAGAAGTCCTTTAATTACTCTTTAAATAAAATAGTTTACATAAATAAACATGAAAGAAAAATTAGGGATGTCAAATTTAAACAAAGGATAAACTGTCGAAGAGAAACTAGTCTAAAAATAATACATTCTCGAATTTTTCTTGTATTCCAGAAACATTTCTTGTATTATAGAATGAATTTCTCTTACTAAGGTATTTTTTCTATATATAATTATTTACTTAAATGATTATAAAACATTAACATGCAATTTCAAACTGTGTGCAACTTTGATTAATGAATGCTTTTAGGTGTCTATTTTTAAAAATTCTATTATGTGCAACAACAAATTATGATTTGATTAACTAAAATAAAGCTGACATCTGCACTTATAGTTCCTATTCCTGTTGGGAAAGTTTTATGGGACAAGGTACCTTGCCTCTTTGGAACTCAAATATCACCCCTCTATCCTTTATTGATCATATTTGCGATAACAATTAATTGTAAAATAATTTAAATATTTTTATATCTTGTAAGAAAATATTGTGTAAATGAAAAGTAACTGCCATATAAAATTAATCTCATTTTTTAAAAAATGTTCTATGAAATATAAAATGCCCTTTCTCTCTTCTACTTGGTCCCTTTACTACTTCAAATATCTATATGTATAAAGGAGAAAAGCGACTCATTGACTGACTGACTAATCACGAAATCTCTGGAACTATTCAACCTACAGAGTTGAAATTTGGTAGACATGTTCCTTTGATAGAGTAGACATCAGCTAAGAAAGGATTTTCCGAAATTCGAAACGCAAGGGGCGTTACGGGGGGTTAAGGGCTTTAATAATAATTGTTTCCATGTTTAAACTACTTGATGTACAATCTTGAAATTGAGTAAGCGGATTCCTTACAGAGAGTAGAGATCCGCTACAAAATGAGTTTGCTGAAAATCGACCCCCAAGTGGCGTTGCAGGGGCTTAAGGGGCGTTATAGATAATTATTTCCATTTTTAAACTACATGACGCACTGTCTTTAAATTTGATATATAGATTCCTTTCGTAGAATAATGATCAGTTACAAAACGGGTTTTCTGAAAACAGACTTCTAAGTGGCGTTGCGGGGGATTAAGGGGCGTAATAGATAAATATATCCGTTTTTAAACTACTTCACCTACTTGCTTGAAAATTGGTAGGTAAGTTTCTTTCCTGGAGTAAATATCCGCTACAAAATGGGTTTTGGGAAAATTGACCCCCAAGGGGTGTTGCGGGGGCGGGGGGTTTAAGGGGCGTTATAAATTCCTATTTTTAAGTTATTAGACGTACAGTCTTGAAACTTAGTAAGCAGATTCCTCTCATAGGGTAGAGATACGCTAAAAATGGGTTTCGTGAAAATTGCTCCCAAGTGGCGTTGAGAGGACTTAAGGGGCGTTATAGATAATTATTTCCATTTTTAAACTATTAGACGCACAGTCTTTATATTTGATAAAGAGATTTCTTTCATAGAGTAGATATCAACTATAAGAAGGTTTTGTGAAAACAGACCTCTAAGTGGTGTTGCAGGGGAATAAGTGGCGTAAGAGATAAATATTTTCGTTTTTAAACTATTTGACCTACCTGCTTGAAAATTGGTAGGAATGTTTCTTTCATGGAGTAAATATCCGCTACAAAACGGGTTTGGAGAAAATTGACCCCCAAGTGGTGTTGCGGGGGGTTAAGGGCAGATATAAATAATTATTTCTTTTTTTAAACTATTTGACTCACAGTCTTGAAATTTGGTTAGCAGATTCCTCTCATAGGATAGAAATACACTGCAAAATGTGTTTTGTGAAAATCGACCCCTAGGTGGTGTTGCGGGGGTTCAAGGGGCGTTATTGATAATTTTTTTGCATTTTTAATTAATTGGACGCACAGTCTTCAAATTTTACTAAGCAGATTTCTTTCATAGAGTGCAATTCCCCTACAAAATGGGTTTTGTGAAAACAGACCCAGAAGTGGCATTGCGGGGGCTCAAGTGGCGTTATAGACAATTATCCCCATTTTTTAAACTGTTAGACATACAGTCTTGAAATTTGATAAGCAGATTCCTTTCGTAAAGTAGAGAACTGCTACAAAATGGGTTTCACGAATATCAACTACTAAGTTTAATTTCGGGAGATTAAGAGGCGTAATCGATAAATATTTCCATTTTTAAACTACTTGATCATCTTGCTTGAAAATTGGTAGGCATGTTCCTTTCATGAAATAGAGTTCCTACAACAAAGAGTAAAATGAAAATTGACCCCCAAAGATGTTTGCGAGGGGTCAAGAGGAGCTACAGAAAAAAATTCCTGTTTTTAATTGTTAGACCCATATACTTGAAATTTGTTAAGCATGTTTCTTTTGTTGAATAGGGATCCACTAAGAATAAATTTTAAGCAAATCAAGTTCTGGGGGGTTGCAGGGGGTTACTGGGACTTATTAACGAAAAAAATTACTTTTTTCGAGCTACAAGGACTATAATAATGAAATTTGGTTTGCATTTTTCTTTTGTTGAATTGAAATCCGCTAAGAGCGGTAATTTTGGAAAACGGCTCTCAACGGGATTACGGGGATATTTATAGTAAAACTTTTGCTTTTTTCTGTTAGATTTAGACTTGAAATTTGGCTTGCATGTTCAATTTACAGAGTAGAGATCCACCGAAAATTGGTTTTGCGGGAATCCACTTGGTTTTTGAGTTACGAAAGAGCAAACATCATTCTATACCTCAATTTTAGAGATTTTTAGAAAATACAAATTAAATGAGTTCTGCCTTTTTTTTATCTACAGGTGACAGTTACAGGTATAAGTATATTTTTCAATTCAATCGAATTCTTAATGCTAGGACTTAGATATCAATAATTTATACATATATATAAGCAGTAAAATTTTATAAAACATCATGAAATACCCAGCGAAGCGGGCGGGTAACAGCTATATATATATATATATATATATATATATATATATTTATAATATTTATTTTATATTATTATTTTATATATATATATATATATATATACTTATAACTAATATTAAATCATTTTTCTCACTGGATATGGATTTGATTCTCTTTCATTAGTTTTAGGATAAATAAGGGTACATACTTTATTATTACTTAGCCCATTTCTGAGACTAAACTTAAGTTTATATCCTGAAATTCTAAAGAACTAAAAGAAACTATTTCTAAAAAAAACTATTAGCAAAACATTTAAAAAATCTACATACAATACTAGGGGTACTATACAGGGTTTTACCCTCACTAAAAATATTATAATTGCTACAATAGATAAATTTATTTTTAAAACTTAACCCGTCCGAAGAACGGGCATTTCAGCTAGTTTATAAATATTTTTAGACATTTAAAGTCTTCAAATTGCCATTATCACAAGTTTATGAAGGTATACTCCAAGATGCATAAATTTTTTGATGAGATTTTTCTATCTCATAAAAATATGTATCAATGCAAATTTTATTTTATGCACAAGAGTAAATTAATTTTAGACATTATAATTCACAATATGTTTTTTAAACAATTGTAAAAGGGCTAGAACATCTGGGTTTCTAATTATGAGAATAGTTTCTTTCATAATCTCATAGGAATAAATCTGTTGTTGCTTATGCCACCTGATCGGCAGTAACATTAGATCAAGATCCACGAAATTCATTGCAGCTAAGGACTAGATTTTTACACCTGTCATTAGCCTTAGCTTTGAGCACCATGCAGATGTTGGTACAATTTTGCTCGGTTCCGCCCAAATTTTGAGGGAGAACATCCCAGGGATGGTCAGGGGCCTCCCACCAACCTCACGAGAAGACTTGCAGCACAACAGCTATTTAGAGTACCCCCCATGTCACAAAGACACTATTACAAACATTCATGCCTTCTCAAGGATTCGAATCTAGGCCCTACAGTTCCACAGTCAGTGCCACTAACCTCTATACTGAATGGGCAGGGATAAATAAATCTTAATGAGTTTATTTAGTGAAATATAATTTTCAATTTAGTATTTCATTCAAAATATCACACAAACTTTTATGTGCATAAAATGTCATAACATTCTTACTTTCATATCTCCTTTCAAGATTAATATTTTAGAATCTCAATATTTACATAAGAAAGTTTTTCTTTACTCCCCCCCCCCTCCCCAAATATGTTGTTACCCAAAAAAGGAATAAAATTAACATTTACACATATCAGTTGATTGAAGCATTTTATAATAAAAGTAAAGTTTAAAACAGAAAGAAAATGAAGAATTTAAGAATAATAATACATAAATACACTAATATTTTATCCATTCTAATGCAATATGCTTTCACTTTAAGAGTGAATTATGTGCAGATGGAAAGATGTCTATACCATTTACCTGGCAGTATTTTATTTTCAACGGAGGCTTTGGACACAGCTTCAAAAATAATTTTAGATTCAGATGATGATACTTTTGCAGTTTTTTGAAGTTCTTGTTGAGACAAGTGGAGTATAGACTTATAAGAACACAATTTTGCTGAAAAGCAAAACAAATTTTTAAATATATTAGAAAACGTAAAATTTTGAATTTAAAGCTAATTATGTAAAATATATATATATATATATATATTGATTCAGTAACTTTCTAAGATGCAAGCAACTTCAAACATGAAATATTTCCCTTCGCTAGTTTCATTTAGCATGAATGTTTATTCTTTAAGAAAAAGGTACTTGCATATTAGCATCACCACATCCAAATTGGCATCAAGCGAATTGCACTATGATATCAAAACAACAAAAACTCTAATGTGTTTTATATGAAAAAATCTAATCAGTTACAGATTATGAATGAAATTGGCGTAATTCACAAAGCGTCAATTTGGCTGAGGCAACACAAATACCCAAGTACCAGCAATGAAAATATGTTTGATTTTTATGAATATATATATATGACTGAATAATTTAACAAGAAAATAATTTAAGTTTCAATACATAAATTTACAAGCACTACCTTCAACATAAAGAATAGAAAGTATACTTATGTATTATTGCAACCTATTGGCAACATTATATGAAACAAAGCACCTAATGGCCAATTCAGCATGTACACAAGACATATGAAATTGGTGCTTGCCAACTTGGTGAGCTAAAAATAAAGTTGGCAATTGTTGCGATAATACGTAAGCACCAAAGAAAATTCTAACATTTTAAAATCTTATAAAAGCATTAATTAAAAAATAAATAAAATCTTATGTACAACTGAAATAGTTAAATGAATATAAAAATGATAGCTTCAACAGGACATTTCTGTTAATTTTTCTCACCAAATCAGGGGTTCAAATAGGATTAATAATCAAATGTTTTATTCCACATAAAATAGATTTAATAGAAATGTACTCAATTAAAATGTAACTCTTAATGTACTACAAAAAGAATCAATGACATCGCATATTTGAAATTTATATCTAAGAAAGCACACAAAATGCAATACATTAAATATAAAATAAAATATAATTGATAATATACAGTAATAAACTATGATCTACTCTGCAAAGCTTTAATAAATATTACGTGGATAGTTAAGTATGTGCAGAAAATTTTTTTATTCAAAAAGAATTATTCTGAAAAATAATTCTTAGAATTATCTTTGTTCGCTTTTTTAAAAAAAAAATGTAATCAAAATTATTTATTTTCACAAGAAACATTTCATTCGTTTTATTGTAATTTTTCTAAATATATTTAAAAATCAATGTTGTGTTAAACCTATTTTCAGTCTGTGAATAATTTGTGGATGAAGAGAAAGATCATCAATCTCAACAGAAATTTTCTGTTTTTTCTTTAATGGTGCAGACGAATCCATATTGAAGATATGAAATAAGTTAAAGATAAAACAAGCATCCAATCAGTCAACAAAACACAACAAGAGCACAAAAAATAAATAAATTTCTTTGATATTAGGAATATAACTCTATTATTTAGAGTTGGAATAATAATTAATGATATCAAAACTAGCGCCTAATTTTCTAAATGTACTTCAGAAACATAATAGTTGCTCGTTTCACTTCAAATTTTGTGTAGTCTCTTGGTCATGGTAAATATTCCAGACATTTATTTTTATCTCAAATTCTTAAAGTCTTCATTATATCCTTAAATAGAAAAGTTTCGTTGATTTCATCGTTAATTTAACATATTTTTTATGTTTATCAAAACTGATGCATAGAAAAAGATAAAGTTCTAATAAAATAATTTACCGGCTGTGAAAACTATTCTTCTGACAAAAAGTCTTAACTGTAACTGTAACGACGTATTCTTTTCGTTTTACGAGTCAGTTACGAGCGGTATTTTCTTTTCTCTTTTTTTGTACAAGTTAAATATCCTAAAATGGTAAGTAATATGTGATAATTGCTTCAGAAACACCATAAATTTTTTGAAAATTGTCACATAATTTTATATTTTAAAGTTTTCTTGCCTATTAAATTTGGATTAAAAATGTATCATGACATTTACATCTGGAATATTAATTGTGTTTTATGAAATAATTTTCAGGAACCATGTGTTGTGAAATTAATTTTACTTACCAATTTTTTGTAAGAGGAAAACTAAAGAGAATTTCTTACAAAATAAAGTGCTCTTAATGGTTTTGAATTTAAATTATTTACATACTCTTAACTGATTGTTTCTTTTTCAGGCGCGGTACTTCAGAGAGCAGGATATAGATGGTGAGTGATTTTATTCTAAGCTTTGTATAAAATGAGAAAGAGGTTATCAGAATTTAAAATATAACAATTTGATTTCTTATTAAAAAAGAAAATTTCAACGATTATATTTCAACTAAAATTTCTTCGTTACAATATTATGCTTTTTCTTAATACAGAACTGTGTGTATTTGAAAGTATTGCAAAAGAAAAAAAAAATTAAAATCAATTTTTTGTATTGAAGATGGAAATATAAAATTTAATTAGCTTGTAAATTTTCATATTTCACTTTTTAACCTATTTGTTCTAAGTTTTATGAATAACTTTTTCTCAATTGCTTGCAATTTCATGATGATACATTATGAAAATATGTTTTCATTTGTAACATCTGTACTCTACTGAGGAGCAATATTCGTATAATTTTAAACTGCTTTCAGCAGTTTATTTCAAATTATGTATTTCTTTAAAGTTATTTTTGTTATTAATATTCATCATATAACTGTGAAACATACTTGGCAACATTTAAAAGGCTTTTATTGAGTAAGCTCATACACTTAACAAGTTCATGTATTGTAAATTTTTTGTCTTAAAAAAACATGTTCTTTAGCGGTGCAAATTATGTCATGTGAAAATTTTGTTGAAATATTTTAAATTCTCTGATGTTGATAAGGTACTTGCGTACTATCATAACAATGCCAAAGTTCAAGATAACTCTCCAAGTAGGCAACGCAGAGTTAGCATGTGTCGTACTCGCTGAATTTACAACCATGTGCTTGATTTTATACAATGTCGTCAATATTGTTGCAATAATAGTCAAATAACAAAATTAAATAGGTCTGCAGATTGTAACTTGTAATTTTCTATGCATTTTAATTTTCACCCACTGTAATGTTAGATTATAGAAAATGCATATAAAAGGTTACATATTTTGCTGAACAAGTATCGATAAAACTCTTTTACAAAATTCTTATACTCTAAATAAAAACTTTTTTTATATTTTCTTGATAATGTGAAGTATTGGGAATATTTCCTGTTTTAAAGTAACTGATAAATTTTTGTAGCAGATGTTATATTTTAATTAAAAAATAACTCATAATACTAGGATAAATAAAATTGTATTTTTTTAACATTGTTTTTTTGATATTAATCAGAAAAATCCATTGTCTTTTTTTCTTTGTAAATGCAATCATTTGTACACAAAATGTTTATAAATATGATACATTCATTCAGCTTCTGCTGATTGATCTTCATTCTGTAAGTTATGTTAAACTTAGTACATAGCTAAAATGTTCATTTGATACGAGTTTTTATAAAATTTTTGTTGAACAATGTGGTTTGATGTTTGTATGAACAATATATTTATGGATACCATATTCGAAAATTTTTAAAAAATTATAATATAGATGCATATAAAAATATGATGCTTAAGTACTTATGTAGAATTTGAAATGAAAAAAAAAAAAAATATGCATTGGAAATAGCATGATGAAGAAATCCAAGAGAAAAATCTGTATTACAAGTTTTGAGGAAAAGAATATTAAGAGTAGATATATTCATTGGATACAAATTTTTTGAATGCAAAAATCAGCAAGTTAAAAAGTAAATTAGAATAAAAGATGACTTAACTATGATGTTTAAGCTAATATTGAAAACTGATTATATAAGGGAATCATTGAGTTACTTAAATTGAAGATAACTCACTTGTCTCAAGTGAATTCAGTAATGATATATTCACTTATTTCAAAAGCAAAAAGCAGTTTATGAAGAATGAATTAATAAACTAATATTCATGAAAATCAGGGGCATAGCTACTGCCATATCAATGATATGGGGCCTCAAAATGTGTAAACAAAAACTCACAAAATGTTAAGGTGCCTTAAAAAAAAGTCTTCAAGGATTTCTGATGCAGGGCTCACTAAGGACTCGCTATGCCAGTGATGAAAATACTAGATATTATCTAAATAAGTTTTAAAGCAATTTTTTCATTAAATATATTTTACTTATTTGCAAGTCAATAATATATATTTTTTTACAAATGCTAAAAACAACTATTAGTAGTCATGATATACATTTGAATTGAAAGCAGTTTTCAATCTTGACCATTTTTTTTATAAGATAATAAATATGTAAAAAACATTCTGAATGAAAATTGGCACTCATTTATATTTATAGATATGAATAATCATTTTAAAATTATTAGAGATTTTGCTTCTTATATACACTGTGATTGCTATTTCATAATGACTATAAGAAGATGCATGGTGATTTGGAAATTTTTATTCAAGATTATTTGTAATTGTAACTTGTCTATAGAAGAGGGGAAAATGTGAATGTATTTTAAATAGGTACAGGAACATTGAATACACTGAATAAAATATGGAAAATTATGTATTTCTTTTAAGTTTTCTCAAGATATAAGAGAATGGAAATATCTGTGCTTATGAGAAGAACCTATATCAAATTAAAAAAGCTCATAAATTATTAACATATATTTTGTTACTTTTTCATCCCCTTTTATCATGAATAAAGTTATATGGGAAGGGGAATACCACAGCAGAAAATTTGTTTGAAAGAGATGTGCAGTCTCGGATTTATTTGATACATATTGTGGTATTTTTTAATTTGGTGATAAGCTTATTTGGTTGGTATTAGCATCACCACAGCAAAATTAGCACCATGATATCAAGATTACAAAGATTCTCATGTGTTTTATTTGAAGAAAAACTATTCTCATGCAGATCAATTTTAGCTGTGGTGACGTTAATATTGCAAGTACTTCTTATTTTGTATTTAGTTTTAAAGAATGAGGACATAATTTAATGCACACTATGATTTATTTCATTTTATTCTGATATTATATGTAATATATCATTATATATATATAATATATTGGCATAATATCGTCAAAATGATTTGAAAAGAATAATATAGAAACTCTGTTCTGTTTAAGTATTGAATAAAAGTATATTGACAGTAGTATAGAATGAATATGTTGAACTTATCATAGCACTTACGTATTATACCATCAACAAATTTCCCCATTTAAAAAAATGTCACCAAACACGTTGTTATTACTCTTGTTTTCAAATGTGCACAGGGATGGTTTTTCTGCTATTGGTTGTATATCACAGCATTTGGCAATATCTTTTTCATTCAATGAATTGGTTATTGCATATATTTGAACTTACTTTAAATATATATTTAAATTAAATAGATTTTTGAAGGAAAAAAAAATGCTTGAAGTGTAATTTTGTTTTATGAATAAAAATTTACTGGAATATTAGCAAATCTTTCATCCATTCAATTGTCTGCCGATAGCTTTCGCTAAGGTTGCTTAAATGTTCAAGTACCAACATTTGGGTATTTACATATTTAGACTGTTTGATATCTGAATGTTTTGTTAGTTGTTGAATCGTATAAATTTATTAATATAAAAAGTTAAATTATTTTACTAATTTTTGAAATGAAATTATTATAAATTTCAACCTTTCATAATAAAAAATCGTACTTTTGAATTTCAGGTATTTCAACATTATACATCATTTACAATTATACTTTTAAAAAACACAAGGAATGAATTAGAAATATTTCTTTTATAATGTTAAAAATAATTTGAAAAGTTTCTTTGCAGTATTTTCAGAATATTATTGTTTCAGATAGAATTTTGTTGTCTTTTATAATTGATAAAACATATGTGCAAAATCTGTCAACCATGTTTTCTAAGCTAATGATGAAAAACCATTGAAAGATCTCATCAAATGATGCAGTATTTTACTAATGATAGAAACCATTTAGATTCACTTATAGATGGAATTTCTGTGATGTTGGATTCATAATGAGAACCCATTTGTTGCTTCCTTGGGTGGTATGAACATATCTGAGATATATATATATATATGTTTCATTTTATCTAGAGTTGTGTGCACTAATTTTCACAATTAAAATTTATACGTAAATCGATTAATGTATTCAAACTCTTTTTTTTTTTTTCTTCATGATATGTCTAAATATTTTTTTCTTGAAAAAAACTTAAAAGTAAAATATTTATTCAAAAGTTTTTTATATTAGATATTGATATAAAAAAATCTGTTGTAGTCATGACTATAAAAATATACACATTAAACATAGTAATTTGTTGTAATATGCTTGTATGTCAACACTTTTGGTACCACAAAACAAAGAGGATTGTAGGGAATTTTATATTTTTTCATCTATCAAATGAATCATAATAAAAGTGGACAAACTTTTGGATTTCAGGCTGAATTCTTTAAATTATTTTTCATAAAGAATTTTTTTTTTTTCGTTTTGTGATGCATTAAGTGGAGGAATAATATGAAGTTTTTTTTTTGTGTTAGTGATATTTTATCCGTAATGAGATCATTGACATGGTCCAGAAACATCTGTATTGTTGGTTTAGTACTCTTTTAGTCTTTAAAGTGTTAAAAGTGCTGAATTGTTCATTACTGGTTCTGTGTTGGATGTGGATTGGAGAGAAGGTCAGATGAGGTTTTCAGTCACCAAGAAACAAGTTAACTGTATCTAAAATCTTTTCAGAATTTCGTGATTGCTTTTACTTGAATGCCAGAAGTGGCCAAATACGGAGTTTGGATGAATTAACTATCATCATGCGTTCTTTGGGAATGAGCCCAACTATAACAGAATTGAAAAAATATTTCAAAGAAAAAAGTGAGTTTAGGATTTTTATTTGAATTTTTTATTTCTTAAGATTTATATAAGTTGGTCATTAATTTAAAGTAACAAATCTCAAAATGTGTTAAGATTTATACTGTTGAATTCATAGTATTCCAGATTACTCATTGAACTATTGCAGAAGGATTAAAGCTGTGGAAATATTTATCTGTTATTGGGATTTTAGTATTGTGTTTATATTTCAAATTGCTGAATTTATACAGCTGTCACACTTTTAATGAGTGAAAATTGTACCAAACTTCTCCCCTCAGTGTTATGGGCCGTAGTTTGCTTTTTCAGTGTCTGTTGAAGTCTTATCTAAGGTCTAGACAAATAATAGAAGGGCATATTTAAATTTCTTTGAAACGTCAAACATGGATGTATTAAAGCATCTATTTTTTTTCATGCTCTAAAATATTTTCATGATATGTTAAATTATTTAAGGGCCATTTAATTTTGGCATACCTGTCTTTAGCATTTTTTAAAAAAATTGGAAATAGGACATATTGATTATCAAAAAACTTATGGTGGGCTGTTTTTCTTTACATGTTAAAGAAGAATGTGTGTGTTTGGTCATTAATATCCTTTTTCTAAAAATTTTAAAATTCTATGGTTGCTTTTGTTTTTAGAACACTATGAATAAGTTAATCTATGGGTGATTATAATTAAATTTGTGATTTAATAATGCTCCCTATGAAACTATCAGTCAGAAGGATTCATGAATATTGTGCAATCCACACAATGATTCTGCTGAAGTGTCAGAAGGACTTGGTTTCTCAAAAGGCTTCATACTCCTTGGCAGTAATGGGACCTGCAGGTGTGATCTTCTCGAAAAATGCACGTACGACAAATGCTGCCGTTATTCTGCACCATCGTGGTAATCTTTTCAGAATGAAGAGGCAATTGCTGTTGTGGTAGTAGATTCTTGGTCGCCCATATCCTACAATTTTGCATATTTACAGAACTTTGCAAATGGAAATGTGGCTTTATCAGATCACAGAATATTCTATGGCCATCCATTATCCACTTCCATCCAGACAAGAAATTGCAGTACAAAGATTCACATGCTTCCAGGTTAGCAGGTGGCAACTGCTACACATGAGTTATCTTGTAAGGAAAACATTGTATATGATGCTTTGTAGGATTTTAAGCACCATGCTGTTTGACATATCTAGTATTTGACCAATTCCCTGTGTTCTGCTGATTCCTGCAACAATGTTTGTTGTTTTGTAAAGTAGTGGCCACATCTTCCATTGCCACCACTGCAACTGGTTTTCATCCTCTGCCTGGTTTTATTTCAAATGAACTGATTTCTTTGAATTTTTTATTTTCTGCTATAGCATATGTGGTATTTGAGCCATATTTTATGCCTTTTAATGTCCAAAACTTCCTAAAAGGTGTTAACACAGTCTTTGTTCTGGTACAAAAACTTCATGAGCAGAGTGTGCTCTTGCTTTGTCAGTCATGAAGAACTAACTCGGGTAAAAAACCCTGAGCACCACTTTGACATTGCCACTTATTGGCACATTTTAGAACTATTTTCTTTTCCTTCACCTAACAGGATTTCAATACCTCATGACTTTGATTCTTTGAAGTCATTCTGGGTGGTATTTTTAAAGTTAGACATTTTAAAATCACAGCTTTAAAGATAATCACCTGGTATGCTTCTCCACTGGAAATAACAGAAGTTTAAAATTATCTCCAAATGATTGATCCTTATAATGGTTTGGCATTTAAGCTCATTAAAATTTTTTATATTGTGCTTGTTAGTTAAGGTTCAAAGGATTTGTGAAATTCATTACTATGTATTATTTCAATATCTATTTAATAGCCTCTAATTTCTAACAAATTCTTTCAATATATATATATATTGTCTTGCATTTTGCCCAGTGATTTATTGACCAAAATTATTCATCACATCTGTGTTTTTATTATTAATATTACAGAAATTTCCCTAAAGGAGTATTTCGATTTAAAGAGATATATTTGTTGAAATATTCACTTCCTTTTAGTTTTATTGCATATCAATTATTTAGTTTTTAATCAGTTTTTCGGATCAAAAATATATTCAATATCTTAGAATTTCGGCTACTAATCTGTGTGCAGGGATTTTTTTAAAAAAATTTTTTTTATTATAAGGGGGACAAGTTCATATATAAGGATATCAAAGAGAGAAAAATTCTTGTGCAACTTAAATAAAATTTAGAATTAAAAAAAGGGTGGGTGAGTTTTTTAAAATTTAATAAATAATAGTGACAACAAGTGTAATATTTTAGAGAGCATTTTAAGCATTTCATTTTAAGTGACTCCCTTGCTGAATATTTTTATCATTTATGTGCTTTTGATAAAATATTGAGCACTTAAAATTGTAAGTTATAAATTAAAACTATCTATTGATAATTTTATTAAAAACTAAGTAATCTGCAGGAAATGTATTTATTATCAATTAAAGTTAATTATTCAGCTTGTTAGTTTAATTTTAATCTTCCTTTGCAAAGCAGCTGGCCTTTAAATATTTTACTTAATTATTATTTATTTTGGGTACATAATTCTTTTTTTATAGTTCATGCTGTAATATTTCAGCATTGACTGTTCTACACTTAATTGCAGATGGAAAGATATCATTTGCTGATATGCTTGAAATAATGCATAATCATAGCCAG
>BMAO01030296.1:0-50879 GCA_019973975.1 Trichonephila clavata
GGGTAGGGAGAAGAAACCCCTTGAGCGAAAGGGGATGCCAAAAAACTTCTATCTCAAAACAACGAATTTGGACTCTAATAATCTTATTACTAAATTAACTTAAAATGTAAATTTGCAAATAATAGCCTGATGTATTAAACTTAACATTTAAATTATTCAATATCACTCTACCGTAAAAGAGATGACATCTGCTTCGCTTTGCTTGTGGGGGGGGGGGGACATAACAAGACGAACAAAGCATTCGTGAGGACATTCCGACACTGCACTCATTTCCTTCCACTTGATAATCTTTATTTCCTTAAAAAATAGTTTAGAAAAATTTAAATTTCAGTTTTAAAGCTCATGGATATCAATCCTAATTAGTGATAGTCTAAAATAATACGATTTTTAATTTTTTATATCTGCAATACTTATGTGTGTTTTATGATTACATTATTTAAATCAGCTGATATACCAGCATTTCATTTCTTAATCGATGCTATTTCTTTGCTCAAACGTGAATGGGATTTTAAGCGCTATTTTTAACAAATTAGCTTATTTTTATATACATAAGGAATTGTGCAATATAATATGATCATGAAGTGTACATTGAAAAATTATTTAAAATAAACAACAAGTGTTTTTATAAGTTGTAGTAATATTTTTTGGGGGATAGGTGGGGGGAGTTTGCAGGGAACTAGTGATTTCTAACATGTGTGAGTGCAACAAAGCATGATTTTTTTTTTGGTTGGATTATTTCGAATGCGACAATTATTTCTTGGTTAAGTCATTTTAATGTTGCCTAACTAGAAAACAAAAAATGCTCACAATAAGTTTCAGGCTTGTAAAAGTTAAAATTTGTTTAAAAATGCAAAAATTCCTTTATATGATAAAAAAAGATAAATTATAACTAATAATATACACTTATTCTAAAGATTCTTAAGGCTGTAAAAAACATTTGCCACTTTGTAATAGAAAAAGGTAAAATTAAGAGAAAGTTTGAAATAAGTATTAACATTAATTCTGATGCTATAAAATGTAATAAAAACTTTAAATATATATTTATAGTTTTTTTAGATGACATTTCAGATTTTGAACAAAATGTTAGTTTTCAAACTCCCATTAGATCTCACTTAATGTAAAACATTTTTAAAATGTTACGATGTTAATAAAAATTATAAGCAGATAAAAAATATATTATTTTAGGAATAATATTTTTTGATTATATACAAAATATAAATGATCAAATTAGAGAGAATATTAACGTCACACTGATTAGCAACACGAGGGCTTTTGGCGATGGTCCGCGTAATTTTGAACCATGGTCAAGTGCGGCGGACGACACCTGAGCTAGCACCCCTCTCCTAACTACCACACCAACGGGAGACGTTTGAGCTCTCGACAGATTTAACGTGCATCGCGCCCCTACACGGAGGGTCTTTAGTGGTACTAGGATCGAACTCATGACACGCTAGCCATGATCCGATGCCTAGACCACTCGGCCACCGCGGCCATGATCAAATTAGAAAAAGCATTTGAAAGTAAAGAATTTAATGTACAAAGAGCATATTAAGGAAGAAATGTTTTTTTCCCCTTTAGTACGGGCAAATGATTATAATGAAAACAAATACTATCAATAGCGCCCACAAAAATTTTTCAAGGGGGGAGTCCACGGTCGAAAGTCTCCCAACTCGTATCATACATCAAGACGACACCAATTGATTCTTCTGATTTTGTTAACAAAAAGCAGTAAAAAATAAATTATTAAACTAATAATTAGCATTAATTAATAAAATAAATTGTTGATTATAAGTACTTAATTAAATTTTACGTTATACATATACATAGGATTATCATCAATCGAAAAAAATCTCAAGGGCTTTGGGGAGTGTCCAGACCCCAGGACAACACCCTTGTGTGCGTCACTGAATTCTATTATTGTACAACATATTATTAGCTTTATGGTGATATTCTAAAACCGTTCATAGAATTACACACACACAAACAGTTGAATACCTCTAATAACTGGAGAGAGAGTGAATATTTACGTCAACCCCTCCCCTCCCTATTCAGCTACAAGAGGATTTTTGGCGTCGGACCTAATAATTTTGAACCATGCCCAAAGGATGAGGACGACACCTTACCTGGCACCCCCTTGTCTTAATTTCCCTCCCACACCAATGGGAGGACGTTTGAGCCTCGACACATTTAACGTGCATCAGCCCCTCTACAAGGAGGCCAATAACTGGAGGATAAATATCATAATATTCTTTTGTTTTATGAATCATTTTTCAACTATGATCATGTTTAGTTTCTATACAGGTTGAGAAAACTACCAAATTTTCAATAAATATAGTTCCTTCTTTAAAATTGGATTCCCACGGTTATTAATTTTCAAATTTTTTCATAATTACAAAATAAATCTTTACCTAATATATTCTTAGACTAATATAAAATTATTCATTAAGTTAATTTTTTTTTCTTTTTAGAATCATTTATAGTCTTTGAGTGTTTTGTTCTATATATTACTTTAATCAGTCTTTCCGTTTAAACTCTAAAACACTGGATGTACTTTTATAACTTAATTCCTATTTTCTAATACTGTTTTAAACTTTTATAATGAATAATATTTATTATGATATATGTATAATTTTATTAATGATTTACTTTGTTCAGATATACTTTTAGAAACTAATGAACTTGCTTTAGGAACTATTCGAATGGGAATCATAATTTTTTGGATATTTTAATTAAACTTCTAATATGTATTTCGTTATAGAATTATCTGGTATTTTAGTTACATTTTCTACACATTTTTTCAATGATTTCAAACCAAAATATGGTAATTATTCAGAAATAGCCCAAACATATAAACTATTAGCATCTAAATACATTAAGTAGATGGATTCCATATTTTTATCAGTATTTTTCATCTTCTATTTATTACTTGATTTTTATATCTGTTATAACATTGAGGTGTATGTACGCTAATTTCTTTTTAAAATCCTATCTTAATTATTTATAACTCTATTTCAGTTTTTTTTTACATGGTATCTCAAAAAAAATCCAGGACCTGTAAAATATCAAGCAGGACTTAATTCCTTAATTTTCATATATTTCATCTCTGAAATGTTCAAAAATGAAGTGAAATTAATTTTCAATTTAACCTTCATTTTTTTCCTTACTAGTTCCTACAAGTGTCATTTTATAGAGTTGTGATATGAAATGTTATAACTTTTTAAATAATTCAGTTATAATACGTCCAAATGTATTCTTATAACAGAAATATTTTTAACATTCCTTGTTTTAAGTGAATGAATATCTTATCTTTAAATAACTTTTCAGTGTGTTACTTGATCATTTCGGCTCCTTATGCGAAGTTTTCCTTTTTCCAAATACTCCTTTTTAAAACTTGAGTTACTTCTCTCATTAATCCTTAATGGATTAACCTAAGCTATTGAACATGTTTATTATCGTCAGTATTCAGTTGATATTAGTATTATTCAATTTGTACACTTGCATATGAATTAAAATTTTATCATGTTGTTACGAAGTTTAAATTTTCCCCTTTCGAGTATGAAAATGATTTTAAAAATTTCTTTTTTCTGATATTTAAATTTAGATATGTTTATAGATTGTGTGCTTTGATAAAAATAAACTGACGTCAGAGGTCGCTGAAGTTTCATTTTCTTAAAATCTAAAACCCCCAAGATGACCGAGAAAAAGTACAATGTTTACTCAATCGTTTGTAGATGAAAGTGGATTTTGGTTTTTATTCATACTGTTAGTTCACGGCATACGAAGCGCTATCTGTGTAATTAAGAGAGTAGAGTGTGTTATTGTGTTTATAGCAATGCATGTATGAACTGTGTTTGCACAATCCCAATTACGCTGCCTGAACTGCGCATGCCCTGCAATTCCGATGCGAATGTAAAAAGAAGTTATGAGTAAAAAATAAACGCCAGTCCACAAGAAACTGTTTTGTGATTGTTGCATGAGTATCGACTAAGAGAGAACCATAAGTATTGACAGTGTTTGCAGCAATAAGCGTATTGTGCTAGAGATTCTTGAGTCTACTGCTTAAGTTTTGGAGTTATCGATACATACTAAATTAAAAAAATTATTTAATAAAAAATATCAAACTTCAAGAACAGAGTAGGAAAAGATGAATTAAAGTTGAAAATCGTAATTTAAATAAAAAAAAAAAAATGAAAACTCCAATATATTCAAAATTACGAGGCCACGAACCTCGTAATTTTGAATCATGGTCAAGTGACGAAGACGAGACCTGAGCTGGCACCTCCCTCTCCTAACTTCCATACCACACCAACGGGAGGACGTTTGAGCCTCGATATATTTAGCCTGTATCGGCCCCCTCTGCGTTACGGATCTTCAACGGTACAAGTGTCGAATTCATTATTTGAGTCCGTTACCTTGACCACTAGGCTACCACGGCCACCTAAATTTGTTGAAGACAATACAACTGCAGTAAAAACTATATATTGTCACTTTTAATCGCAAGCACAGATCGAAACCATTTACTGAAGAAGAATGTATTAGTGAATGCTTAACTAAAGCGGAAGAATTACCGTATATACTCGAATTTAAATCCCACTTTTTTCCCAATGTTAATGCTGCTGAAAATCGGGTGTGGTTTAGAATCGAAGGGAAAGAAATTTGTTGAAGGGGTATTTGGAGCAATTACGGGGTCCCGTAAGTAATTAAAAGTTTGTAATACTGATAAAAGAAAACAATTCACTTATTAGTTCTCCTTTAAAATTTATTTTAATTTCGTAAAATTTGATATCGATAAAAATTTTATACTATTTTTCATTTTTCACAATAACTTGTTGAGAATTTGGGGTGCGGCTTAGTTTTGAATAAATACGATATGTCCAGTACAAGTAAAAATTTTAAGTGTAATTTAATTTGAAATTCTGTAGCCAGCATAGGTGATGAAATAATCGAGAATTATAGTCGGGTCGAGTTATGTGTTATGCGTAATACATTATTTTGATGCACTTTTGAAAATCTTCATGAAGTGTAAGTTATCCTTGGAAAGTGGCCGCGGTAGCCGAGTGGTTTAGAGGCACCGGATCGTGGCTAGCATGTCATGAGTTCGAGCCCAGTACCACTGAAGGCCCGCCGTGTAGGGGAGCGATGCATGTAAAATCTGTCGAGAGCTCAAACGTCCTCCCGTGGTGTGATGTGGTAGTTAGGAGAGGGGTGCCGGCTCAGGTGTCGTCCGCGTCACTTGACCATGGTTCAAAATTACGCGGATCGTCCCCAACAGCCCTCGTGTAGCTGAACAGTGGGACGTTAATATTCACTCACTCACTGTCTTTGAAAAAGTGGGTTTGTCTTGAAACTGATGGAGCACTTACCATGACCAGTATTATTAAAGGAGTTGCCAGATTAAAAGAAACAAGCAAAAAACAGCATCGTAATAGTAATTTTGATCGTTTGGATTGTATTATTTCATAGCAAGTACTGTACTTGGATATACTGGACATGTTTTAAAATAGTTAGCAAAATTGTAAACTATATTCGAGCATGTAGAATTTGGCATCGACAATTTACTTCATTTCTGGATGATATAGAATGTGAATTTATAGGTCAAACATATTACATATGAGCTCAATAGATTTTGATTCATAAAATGTTAAAACGATTTTTTTATGTTGCTGGATGAAATCATTTTCTTTTTCTGAAAACTTAACCAAATGGCGGGAAAATATCAACAGGAAGTGGTGTCATCAACTGAAAATTTGATTCCAAAGAAACTTTTTTTTAATGTAATTATTTATGCTTCCTGTTTTTTTTTTTTTTTTTTTTTTGTTTATGGTGCATTTGTTTTGTATAATTTTATTATTTCTTTTGTATTTGTAAAAAAGTTGGAATTGTTTAAAATGTAAACTTTGATTTTTTTTTTTTACAATAAAAATTGGACGTGAGAGTGGTTGTTTCCCGAGGGATCGGTTGTAGCTCTAAAACCCTCTTCGGGTGAGCTCGGTTCCTCTGGGCATTCATCATCGTCAACAACTACAGTTTTATTGAAATGCGGTTGTCCCAGACAAAAAAAAAAGACATCAAAATTTATTTTAAATACACTTAATTGAAATACAGTAGAAAATTATAAAGTAGAAAATACTCCTTCATTCTTGTGCGAGCAGGCTTTTCAAAGGAAGTAGCTAAAGCTAAATTAAATTATTGTCGGGTTTACAGGGCGAAGCGCTTTTACCCAGTTTAAAGGGGAAAAGAAAAACCATGTAAGAAGTAGTAAATCACGGAGCCCCCCGTGGGGGGCAGAGGAAATGTCACCCAGGTGTCCGCACTAGGCAGACGAACGAGGGAAAAATCTGGAGGAAGCGCAGGAAAGGAAAACGATCGCCTAACAAACTAAAGGAACAATCAACATGAGCGGGCGGGTAGCGAGATCACTACAGAGTCCGTTCGGACGCAAAAGTGGTGGTGTGTAATGTAACGATGGTGTTGTAATGTAAAATTAAATAATTGTGATATGGAGAAATTAAATGCACAAATAAATAGACTACAGAAAGAAAAAAGGACTTGAGAGTATAATGAATTAAAAATTTAAATTTTGGATTGCAGTAAGGTCAGCATTTGTCCCCACTGCGTCATCATCTGGGCCATTTGAGCCAATAAACTTGATGAGTCAATTGAGTCGTGTTGGGTGTTCTTTTTAACTGCACCTGAGTACAGTTGTTGTGGTGGTGTGGTGTTCTGGGCGCGTGCGCCGGCCTTCACCTGTCGGACTTGTGGTTTTTGTTGTTCGCGTTGTTGATTGGGTTATTGGGGCATCCTGAGTAATTTGCAGGGTGAGAACCACTGCAATTTGCACATTTAGCTGGGGTTTTTAATGTTTTTTTGCATTCAGAGGTGAGGTGACCCCCTGAGCATTTAACACATCTAGGTGCTCTAGTGCAAAACCTAGAGTGGTGGTAGAACTCCTGGCATCTATAGCACTGAGGAGGCATGTTTGATGGGTTTTTAGGCTCAGGTTTAACCCTAAACGAGCCTATGTGAGTGATGTTGAATATGCCTGTGTTAACAGGGCATTTAGGAAGGGTTACCATAAAAAGTGGCATGTTGGTCATTGTTTTCTTGTTTTTCAACAAGGTGACGTGGCTGGGATCAAGCCCTAAGCCACGGAGTTCCTGGATGAGGTCTTTTTGGTCAAAATCAGTGGGTAACCCTCTGATCACGCATTTTAATTGTTTATTGTGGTCCATCTCGAACGTATGTGACCTCAATTTTTGTTCCGCAATATAATTTTGGAGCTGCCTGTGCTCAACAATTGTCTTTGGGAAAATTTCAAAGGAAGTGCATTCATGAGATTTTGGAATTTGATGGAGCATGTTTTAAAATATCTGGAAGAAAACAATGAGAACTACCCAGTGAGTGTTTGATACTCAAGAATGCAGATTGAGTTTGAGATTTAGCTTTGCTTGCCAGTACAATGAGGCATTTAAATGATTTAAATTTATGACTACAATGTGTGAAAAGAGTATACTTTCCTACCCTAATTGATCATGTATCTTCTTTTCTTCTCGATTTTGGAGATAAAGATTAACAATTTCACTTTAATGCACGGACTATCAATTAAAGTTAATAATGCCTGGAGTTACGATAGTTTTAAAAGTTTAATATCCATTTTGCAATATTCATTCAGTGCTAGGTTTAATGACTTTCAAGACAGTAGTAAAAAAAAAAAAAAAAAACATAAAAAAATGTTGATATTTTCATACATTTTTTTCCATAATTTCTCGGCAAAACGTTTATTGTTACCCACCTGAAACCCAAATCGGAAATATTGATCTACAGCTCCATACTATATAAAAAAGCAAAAATATAAGGAACTTATTTGAACTGCAAAGAATCCGAATTATGTTGAATTTTGAAAAGTTGTACGAGCAAGCAATTTCCAAATTAACTCGATTTGGCTGTCAGATATTGTTGTAGGTTTGGATCAATATGTTTTGAACAAATGTTTTTTTGTTATGAATATAATAAAATCAAAATATAACTCAAAATTTACTGATATACAACTAAAAAACAACATAATTTTGTTAGCATCTCCGAATACTAATCTTAATATTAATGAGTTGGTTAAAAAAAAAAAAGACTACAAATTCAAAAGCCACGTTAAAAAAGTACTGACTGCTTAGTAATTATTTAGAACTAGATGTCTCAAGTTACTTATTTTTTTTATAGCTAACCTAATTAATTTGTGAACCTGTAAAAAGTTAATTAACTATAAAACTTAAGTTTGTACTTTTGTCTTATTTATTATATTATCTTTGAATTCCACTCTTAGATTTACATAAAAATGCACTATTTGCGTAAAAATTCCATAATAATCCTACAAGTAACATTTTTTCACCTTTTCCTGTTGTTTTGTTTGTTGGAAAAGTCCCCTCGTTTCCTGTGGGATGGGGGGGGGGAGGGATACAGTGTTTATGAGCAAAATGACAAGCCGAAAAGGCTTTACGAGCTGAGGGTTCTCTTCGGATGTTTACATTAAGAGTGTCGAAATTTACAATGCTTTCCAGCGTTTTATATTTCTTTGGGAAAGTTTAAAAGCTTTGTGTTAACAACCCATTTAGGAGACCGTCTTTGCGAAAACGGAAAATTAAATTTTTAAAACATTTTTTTGGGGTTATTTTTCAGTTAAAGTAAAATTTTAATTTTTTTTCGTACTTTTAATTGTTGATTGTATATTAATTTTATTTTCATATCTTGAAGAAAAATAATTTAAACTTGGATCCTTAATGGGTTAATGATAGTTCAAATGGTTAGTTTGAATTTGGTGTGAAAGCTATTAGAGAGAAGTGTTATCTCAGGTGTCGTTCTTGTCATCAACCTGTGGTTAAAAATTAAGTCTCCGCGTTGCTTCTAAATGTGATAAATATGACCTTTCAATCAATTATTAAAAATGCAACCTATGTATCGATTGAGTAAGATTAATAAGATTTAATAACGTTATAGGGGAATCTTGTGTTCTGAAGCCTTAAACTTTTGTTGGGTTATCTTAGTCCCTCTTTGGTAAGAAAAAAAAATAACAGCATCCTCATTTCAATTTACAAATAGAAGAAAAACATAAATATAAATATATATTTATTTTCTTATAACTTAGGCCAATCTTACCACTATGTGTTAATAAACATATTACATATTCTATCAAGTAGATCAAGATTGCACCTTTTTTTTTTTTGCATGGCTTTATCAGGAATGCCATGATTTGAATACAACACTATAGTATTTATTGATTTGAAATGTTCACTTTTATGAGAACGAAAAGTAGAGTTATATATATATATATATATATATATATAATAATGGGAAGCAGTGTACACACATATTATTTTTATGACGGGAATTATATTTTTAAAAAAGACAGACGAAAACACCAAGACTTAATTTTCATGCTAAAATTAAAAATTTATTTGTCTTTGGGTGGGGTTTGCATCCCATCATTCTGTACTCCTCTTATAATGGAATTTCTGATTAGAAGTATGATCAGGTTGTCTGATTATTCAAATATAAAAAAGGAATAAAAATCTGTAACTCTCTCTCCCTCTTCCATGTTTTTATTTTTCTTCCATTAAACAAAATAGAACTACTCCACACACACACACACATTTATAAATCAAACAATAATCATTTACCATATGCTACAGAAGAACGCATTAAAAATGTATGAAAAAAAGTATCAGTATATGATTTTTATGCAACTGCCAGGAATCACTTTTTATTCATAGTATTTTACTAAAGATAGAAAATAAAAATTTAAGCATAGGCTTTATTTATAGTTTAGTTTATAATAGCTAAAAATTTTGTAGTAAATTTAATTCTAAAAATAAAAAGGAAATAGATTATTGGACAAATCAGTTTAAAATGTCAATAAATATGTCTTTCACACATAAAAAAAATCACCTGATTACATAACAGAAATTAAGATAATATTTTCACATTTTAAAATAACACTTACATGAACAGATTTAATTAAAGTACTTTCATTTACAAAAATGTGCTTTAATATACCAATATATATTATAAAAAACATCAATTTTCTCTGCTTGTAATTAACCTTTTTATATCTTACATAAGGATAAAAGTCGAAATACGTAATTCATTTTCAAAGTATTATTAATCACAGTAAATGGGTTATTAAAAAATTATATAACAATCTTTTTTTTATTTGTAATTAAGTTTCTCATTTACTAAGCTCAAATATATATTTCTTCTGCAAAATTAAATTCACTAAAAATTTTGATTTAGGTGAATGAAAAAAAAAAAGATTTTTATTTTTACAGTGAAAATTTGATACGTAAGGGAATTTCACTATTATACTCAAGACATGGAAGAAAAACTGCCTGAAAAACAATATCCCAAATAGAGAAATATCTCTTGTTTCAATGAACCACTAGGGCATAGAAAAATGCTATAACGCCAAACCAGGCAAACCAGAATAATGACGTCATTGCACATCTACCAATGACACGCAACCTCTTTTCCTTTGACCGTGCCGAAAAGGAACACCCAAGTCGTGAGTAACTCAAAAAGTTCTCTCTATTTAACGTCATGCACAAAGTACAGCTTTCATTTCATTTCATTTACCTCAATGCGCGACTAAAAGAGATATGATTGAGACGATAGAGACAGATAAAAGGAACAAACAAGACCGGACAAGTAATGCTCAATTTCGTTGGAGGCACGTATTCCTATAATCTACAAACTAGGATAGGGACAGATAAAAGGAACAAACAAGAGCGGACAAGTAATGCGCAATTTCGTTGGCAGCACCTTTTCCTATAATCTACAAACAAGGATGGGTTACTTTGATATTTTTGGCCTCTTTTTGAAAATCGCCAAGTTCATCGTTGGCTTAATTGAACCTACTAAAATCATTCTTGCTATAGCGCTCGTGCTGAAAGGTTCGTAAATAAAATTTTAGCGGAGAGATTTATTGATTAGTTATTTTATAACTTTGAATTATAATGTTTAATTGTTATATTTTTTTGCAGTTTTTATAATGTATTAATTTTCTGTTAAGTTTTCCATCATTTTAACATATTTGCTGATTTATGGAATTTCTAATTTATGTGAACAACTAAAACTTTGATTCATAATTTTGAATTATTATTATTTTACTCTTTTTATATTGTATTTTTTTTTTATTTTGCGCTTTGATTTGACGTAATTAACATTTTCCGTTCGTGGACTTTCTAGCTTCTGCCGTGTGAAAGCTCGATTCTCCGATCACGTGAATGTAAAAATTTTATGCTTTGATTATTTATAATGTTTTAATAATACGTTTTAAAATTTCCAGGTATTTACCATTGTAGTAGATTCATTATTTTTTTAGTTCCTGCTGGGTGATTGCCCACTTGGCGGATCTCGTGAGTGTAAAACTTTTTCTTGTCGTTAAATCGAAAGTTCTATTGATTGTTATGAAAAATTAGCGTAAATATATGAGGTCAATTGTTTGGCTAAAATTTTAAATGATTGTGAGAATAATAATAGAAAATACAAATTTTCTGGAGGTGTTCTTGAAAAAGAAGGGTGCCCTGCTAGGATCCAACCAAAGGTAATAACACTATTCTTAATAAGAAAATACATTTATTTAATTAAAGTAAGAAAAAAATCATTATTGGAATGTATTATCTATTGCAAAAAATTTTATATGAATCACATGTAAAGATCTACACAATATGTTTAGATTTAACTTTCCATTAACCTTTTCCATATTATGAGTGAAATTGTAGATTTAGATATTTAACACATTTGCTAACATGTGAAGCTTCCTAGACATATAAAAGAAAAACTAGTTGTATAGAAATATCAAAGATTCTATATTCCAATTATTAATGGAATAGATCTCTCTCTCTTGGTAGAATCACTCTTTATAAAGACTATTAAGGGATCAGTATAATATATTTTTCAAAGCATAATCAAGCATTTCAACTGGTTTATAAAACTTGTATAGAGTTCATTAAAGCTAATCTTGAAGTGGGTATTGAAAAATCTTCAGTATTAGAATATGTATTCGGTTAACAGAAGTTTAATTGTACTTGACTAATAAGGAATGCTTTACTCTGTTGCTCATGTTATTACTAATAAATTAAATACAGGAAATATGTATTGTGTTTCAACATTCTGAGAGAAAGGGTGCCCAGTTAAAAATTAATTCCATTACGCCTTCAATGCACTTGGAAGAAATGATTAAATGATCTTGTTTTCCAATTTTGAAATGCGAAGGGAAATTTCTCTAGTAGCTCATTTGGAAGGAATAAGTTCAATCAGATGTAAACAAATAATGGAAAATTTTAAAATTGCATCGACTGATAAAAAGCCTGCTTTCAATAAATATTTTGATGATAATTATTGTAATTCAGCCTACTAATAGTATAAGTCACATCATCTACTTCTGCATGCCAATACTGATAAAAATATATATTGTTAATCTATTCACAATACATGAATGTCCAATTATTTTAAAATGAAAAATTTAACTGTCAAGCAGATAGTTTGTTGAAATTACAGCATGACACATATTTAGCACATTATAGAATTTTAAATGGTACTCTCCCCAGTTTATATCCTCACAACCTATTTCCATTTCAAAATGAATTGAAGATTCCTGACAGATATTTATGACCAGGCAACAAATTCTTGGTTTGTAAAATCGCAGACTAATGGAGATATATTTTATGTTGTTAAAAAGATTATGGTAGCATTTCAGAAAGAAGTTATGTGTGTGTGTGATCAATGCCATTACAGGTGTGTAAAATTATCATGTTCGGCTTGGTATACATGTGAATACTCGGATAATCATGCACCATGTAAACATATTAAGTTCATTCTTAAATTGTTTGAGAGATTCCATGTTGTTGAAAATGTTGAATATACTTCTTTCCATATCTCAGATAGAAAGTGTGGTGTGGGGTCTTCCGCCAAAGAAATATGTAATGACATAAGAAAAACCAGGAGACTGAACTTCTACTTGTAGTATTAAATTGTTTATTGCAAGGTAAAATAGTTCAGGAACAATTGTCTCAACATGCAATTCAGTAAAAGAAAGGTAAAAAGTAATTACTAAAGAATTATTTACCTGATCCTCATGTACCTTCCTACCAATCAGCATTTAAACTAGCAGTAATTATTTAAGCCAACTATTGGTGATATAAAAATAAAAAGGAAAACTCTGGAATGTTCTTTTTTTAGTTGTCAAGAAAGAAAACATTCAAGCTCAGGCAAGTCAACATTACTCAATTCAAAAACTATTTGCAAAAAAAACTTAACTGTATCTTTAACACCTGATATATGCTTGTAGTGGAGTTGTTTTATGTTTTCCAAGACATATAGCTATGTTTTTATGGGGTAAAGTTGTTGTATATTGTTATATCAGATGAGGAGGTAGTAATTATCAAAAATGATCAAATTTTTGTCCCAAATGGCTTTATGACAGTATATAATTTGAAAATCATTCAGGATAGAGATTCCATTGCTGTTTAATGTTACCACACAAATTTTGGAAAGTGATGGGAATATGGTAATTTTTTATATCATTCATTCTTAATAAAATTTTAGGCAAAAAAATTGATTTATACTTTTGGAACATACGAATTTAGAAAATACATGTATACTTTTTGCAGGTGTTTTTATTATAAAATATATAGAATCAGGTGATGTTAATGCTTGCTATCAATACAAGCAAAAGTATATACTAAAGTAAGTAATATGTTTTAACTTATGTGTAAATAATTCTTAATAATAAATGATTCATCATTTTGATAATATTTGTGCTGTTTGTTATACAGGAATAGACCTTGAAAATCTGCCTTGCCTATTTAGAAACAGGTATTTCATCCATATGTTACATTTCATGGGCAATGAGGAAAGTGGTAGTGAAAGTAATGATATAATGTGATTGCCTTTTTTATGGTATAGATGTACTAATAAGGATTTATTTATTTTTTTGTCCAGTAATGGACCAGTTTTTGATATACTATTTGTTTTATAAATAGTTTTGCAGGTTGCTTTATAAGTGTTCTATGTATCAACCAGATGAATGAAGTAAATATTCTTACATCTCTGAAAGTCTTGAATGACTTTTTGATCTTAAAGAGTGCTAGATGGGATTTTCAGCTGTGGTGACATATACATTATAATTGCATCACAGTTGTGAAAGACTTTCTAAAGCATTAAAGATTGTGTAATGTAATTAATTAGTAAGTAATATTTATATGATGGGAAATGCAATATAAGTTAATATTTTATTTAGTTTTAAAAGCAATCAATTGTCTACTCCTTCTATTGGCAAATTCCATGTTTTTCAATTGCAACAAAAAAGTAGAAAAATATAACTAAAGAAAAGGACATTCATTTATAAATAATAAGGATTAACTGATTGTTAATGTTGTGATTTAAATTAGAATTTCTATTTATACATATAAGATTTTTTGACATGCTTCTTTTGTTCTGAGCTGCTTATGGTAGTTTCTTCAAAATCAAGCGTTAATTTATCTATTTAAAGTAGCTTTTTGGTTTGGATTAATATTATAATTACTATATGTAAGGTTACTTTGATATGTATTTTATTTATTTTATCAATTTTAAATATTTAAGATTTTATGAAATGTGTGTGTTTTTTGTGTTCAAAATTGAGTTTTTAAGCGGAACAATAATTTGTGATGCTATTTATAAACAGAATCTTAGATCATCATTACCTATTCATGATACAAATATCAAAGGGGTATTTTTTTACAATCAATGAAACTACACCTTCACTTCTCGCCTGCTTTTATTCTCATGCCATTTTCTGTCGTTGAAAATAAAGATTACTATTCTTCCTTCACCGGCATATTCAATGTTTGCTTCATTGTAGAAAAATATTGCTTAAAATATAACAGAAAGAAAATGACACCAAATTCAAATTAATTGCTATTAACATGTTGGTAATATATTGAAGATAATGCTTCCTATTTATGAGAAACCTGAATGTACAATGTTTTTTTGAGTGTCACTGTTTTTTGCCTTATGGTCCCTATGACCGATAAGAACTCATCTTTGTTTTAAATGAAAATAAATCAGAATTTTTTTTTTAACAAAAAGGGGGCTATTCGCTGAAACTATGATGAGATGCACCCTTTGAACAGATTTTTCATCATGACGTAACTTTGCCCCCCCCCCCCTTCTGACAATCTTGCAAACCAGAAAACTGTATCATTTGTAATGGTTAATTTTTTAGCAACATGGTTTATTATTTGTTTCATTTAGTACTGTTGTTGGTTCTGGGCTATTTCAATGGGGACCTGTTATATCTGTTTTAGGTAGATTTTTTGGTTTTAGTTCATACTAATTAAATTTTTTTTAGTACTGAATTACATTTAATACTCTATATTAAATGTATTACAGAGATGTTAGATAGCATTGCACCCATACCTCATATAATACTAATTTAATTTTTTTTCAGTTGAAAGTTTCCTAATGTTTCTTATTTATGATAGCATTTAGTGAGAATCACTTTATCATCATTAATTTTTTCTTTCGGTTTATCTATTGCAAGTTATTTCACCCATAGCAGAAACTTACTACTGCTATCACATTTCTAATAATTTTTATTTATATTTGCATTCATTCATATCTATTTACTCTTTAGCATGCTAATTTTCTCTCTTTCATTGAAATATTTGTTTTTGTTAAATTATTTATTTTTAGGCCAAATTGCAATTTGTTTAAAATTATTTAAAATGTGAACATTCATTTGAAAAAAAAAAAAATTTTAATTTTTGGTTATACTACTTAATACAGGGTTTTACCCTTCCTAAAAAAATATTTTGATTGCTATAATAGATGAATTTTGGTTTTTAAAACTTAATCCGTGCGAAGAACGGGCATTTCAGCTAGTATATCACTATATTTTTTTCTTATAATTGCACGGAAAACTTTTTTATAAAAATGCAATTAGTTATTTAACGTATTGTTAATGTACGAGATTTGAAACACTAGCAAGCATTAAATTATTCAAAAAATGGTACCTAGTAATGAGATATGCACGATATTATTTCGAAGTTCTGAAAAGACATAACTATTTTGCTCGAAGGAATAACTATCAAAAATGCTAAAAATTATAAAGTACAGACACAGGGGGGAAATTCAAACATATACAATGATATAAAGTTTTTCATGAAAATAGCTCACACATACGTTTACTCTTAGCTGTTAATGTTTTTAATTTTTTTTCTAGATAAGTTTCTAAAAACAGGTATATTTCCGAATATATCAAAAGAAAAATTTAAGCCTGACGGTAGAAAATTATTCATAATTTCAAAAGAAATAAGCTGTGTGTTTCAGAGAAAGTACAAAAGATCTTTTTAGAGATAATTGAGTATTGTTGCAAGTTGCGATTTATTATAATAAAATTGCACAAGAGAAACAAATTTGCTAATTATGAATGAATAGCACATAAACATTTCGATATATTATATTTTCAAATGCTCATATGTGAGGAGTTTTTTTTTCTTCCATCCGTAGCTTTTATAATATTTTCTAAGATAATAGAGCTTTTTCCAAAAAAACAGAGTATATTTTATTTTATGAAGAACAAGATTTACATGTTTCGTATATTATTCATCTGATGCAGTCTAATAAAATGTATTACGGTGCCTTTATATCATACTTTATTAATAAAATTTTTGGTAAAGAAAATTGATTCATACTTTTGGAACAAACGAATTTAGAAAATACCTGTATACTTCTATTGCAGATAAGTGTCTAATATTAAATAGTGGCCGCGGTAGCCAAGTGGTCTAGGCATCGGTTCGTGGCTAGCATGTCATGAGTTCGATCCCAGTACAACTGAAGACCCGCCGTGTAGGGGGGGATGCGCGTAAAATCTGTCGAGAGCTCAAACGTCCTCCCGTGGTGTGGTGTGGTAGTTAGGAGAGGGGGTGCCAGCTCAGGTGTCGTCCGCGTCACTTGACCATGGTTCAAAATTACGCGAACCGTCCCCAAAAGCCCTCGTGTAGCTGAACAGTGGGACGTTAATATTCACTCACTCATTCACTAATATTAAATATATTGGATCAGGTGATATTAACGCTTGCTATCAATAAAAGCAAAAGTGTATACCAAAGTAATATGTTTTAACGTGTATAAATAATTCTTAATAATAAATTATTCATCTTTTCGATATTATTTTTGTTATTAGTTATAAGGAATTGACCTTGGGAAATTTACCTTACCTATTTAGAAACAGAGGTTTTGCATCCATACACCATATTTAATGGGCAATGTGGAAAGTGATGGTATAATGTTTTTTATTTCAATATATATAAAATTTAGTGAGGAAGTATTTGATGTTATAATTTACTGATGTGTGTGTGTTGAATAATTTTTTAAAAATTGTTTCATATGTATAAAATTCCCTATCAATATATATATAAAATCTCAATAACTTGACATGCTATCTTTGTATACTTTTTATGTGGAGGATTTAATCAGATAATATTTCATTCACCTAAATTCCACACCACCACACATTCACAACAGGAAGCTGTGATTTTTAGAATTTCAGTGTTGACTGAAATGTTATACTTCTTTGTGTATTCAGTTTCTTTTATTTTATTTAAACAAATATGTGAATGCAGTTTTTAAATTTCTTTTTTAAAACACTACTGTCTTTCCAACTCTAACTCATGGATTATATTTCTGAAATTTTAATAGCATTTTAATAAATTGGGTACAGTTCAGGATTAATTAGAATTTTAAAACTTATTGCTGAAGTTATTTTAAAGTTCAGATTTTAGATAATTTCCACAGCCATATACTATTTCAAATTTAATGTAATATTGAACATTCTGTGCCTGGACAAATTATGCTCACAAAAGGAAAAATCACTACCTTAGTTTACTAGAAGAAAGTGGCAAAATCTTTGCTGTGTGTAACTCAGTAACTTTAAATTAAGGAAATGAAACCTGAAAATGGATGATATTGGATTACTCCAATAATTCTCAGTCATTTCTATTAAAAACAAAAAGAATTTAATCAAAATAATGGTTGAATGTAAATTTAATTTGTCGTTCTTTTTTTTCTCTTTCACTATTTACCTTTATTTCAAAGTGAATAGTGAATGCTTTTTCATACTTTTGATTTTTCTATCATGTCTCTATTCAAATTAACTTTTCTGATATTTTATTTGGAGGATTGCTATGAAAGAGAGGAAAGTGTGGTTCTACAATATGATAATTGGATCCTCCTAGACCAGGAAAAGGGAACCCCTAAAGTATTTTTTTTAGGGACCACTCCCTAAAATACTTTCCTTTGAAACTGCTCACTCATCTCATGATTCACATGGGGGGAGGGGGCTATTTTACGAGACCGACACTTGAACACAAACGCGCCTTAATTAGCTTGTTAAAAAAACTTGGGAACCGTTCTTCTCATTTCTTTTTCCCTGATTTATTCTTTTTGGCTAGATATTTTTTAACTCTATATCTTGATTAGAACGAATATTTTAATTATATTACAATGCAAAATATTTAAATGTAAACGGATTAATAATTTTTTTGGAATTTTTGTAAAGTATTAATAACATAAAAATAGACAATACTGAAAAATAATTGCTATTATGTATGTCTTATGCTGTACATCAAATATTATCATTATTACACTTTTATTAGGTTTTTCCACGCAATTTATTTGTGAGAAATTTAATGAAAATATTATTGTATGAAAAATATACATCTAAAAAAAATTATATCGAAGTCATGCTTCCATTAGAAGTCTATTTTTATAACTATTCGACGGTGTGTGAAAACTTCATGTAAGATTATAGCGAGATAAAAGGTCAAAGCAAAATGACCATAGAAGTAGTACATATATATATATATATATATATTACATTTTCTAAAAAATATGAATTTTTTCGTTTACTTTTTTGCTGGTTCTTTTTTAAGTTGGTTACTTAAAAAATGAATGTTTTAAAATCATTAATTTAACTCATTGTTTTTAAAATTTAATTCCCCCCCCCCAAATATAATTTTTTTTTTAAACACGTAAGGAGGGAAAGTACCTTTATACATTGTAAAAATTAATTTCTGAAAAATATTTTTAAAAATTATTTTAGAAGGCTAGAAACGTTTTAAAGCAAACCTAATCAATATCCAACAGTACTTACGCTCTCTGCAATAAAAAATATAGATGTGAACAGAAACTAACATTATAAAAAAAGTAAACAAATATATTTTTCGTTAATTTCTGATTGAATTTCGTTGGCTGGTCTCTCTCTCTCTCTCTCTCTTTTGTTTTGTTAATATCGCACTTCGAAACAACGTGAGGGGTATAGAGGTGACAAACTTCGTAATTTTAAATCACGATGAATTGAGGAGGATGACACCTGATTTGACATTTTACTCTCCCGACTGTTCGGATTGGAAATACACTATCAATATTTTTTATTTAATATAGAGTTTTATAACAGAGGCGTTGCTAGGTAACTAAACGCCTTGGTGCAACAACAACAAAAAACACCGAGGGTCCTATTTTGATTGGACTTTATCAAGTAAAAATATATTAGTTTTTAAATATACAAAGCTACTTTAACATCAGCCCTTTATCATGCTCTGCAGAAATAGGAAGTGGCACTGTTAGCCTAGTGGTCAAGGTAGCAGACTCGTGGCTGGCATGTCATGAGTTCGAGTCCAGTACCACTGAAGACCCGCCGTGTAGGTGAGCAAAGAACGTCAAAGTTTCAATGTGGAGAAAGAGAGTGGCTGACGTCAGAGCATGTCGTTTTGTTTACGGTAACCCTTCCCCCTCAGATTCGGCGAAAAGTTGGGTGAAAAAATTGCACGGAAACTTTACGTGTGATACCGCCTTTAGAGTATCCGAACGTTGCACGTACCTCAGCGTCGGTACAGCGAGGGTATTTAGAACAATTAGTACTTGAACCCACGTTTAAAAAGCACCATGAGTTCGTTATTAGAAACATTTGGATACCGGGGCCCTAAAATAACTAGAGATGAAAACGAAAAATCAATCTTTATTCTTACTTAACAGAAATATTTAAAAAGTTGTTTTATAGATAACAAAAATGTTGAGAACTATGTAGCCTAAGGAGTAAAAATTAAAAAGTATTACATTATATGATTATATGTATAACTTTTAGAATCATTTCCAAAAATTATAAAGAATATTATGTATTTTATATTAGTAATAATTAAAAGATATATTATATAAATATTTAAAATCTAGAATAATTTCCAAAAACAAAGTTATTCGAAATTCTGCAACAAAAAACATCCTTCATGCTAGTTGCACTTACAATAAATCCTTCGCGCGCGCACACACACACACACACACACACACACACAAATAAGCTTACCAATTAACACATTTTCTTAGAAATTTTTTAAACAATTTGAAGCAATATAAACTGAATGATTAACAATTATACATTTTTCCATTTATTTCTAACCAAAAAGTAAAATTATAACAATATAAATTGTTATAGCCCCATTTTGTTTCAATTTCAAGCATAGTTAGAGTTATTGAAATCCTTTTACGTATAGTAAATAATTATTGGATTCTTTAAAGCACTTTAAGATTCCTTAAGATTGGACTTCTATTGGTTTTTATAAGCGACTGAAGAACTTTTTTTCAATATGAAGCGAATAAAAATGTTTTATTAAATAACAATGTTGATCAAAAATGTTTGCTTGTTACAATGCCCAGTCATAGTATAGATTGCCGGTATTTCATACTTTGCGAGTAACATAGATATACTAATAAGGATAAGTGTTAGATGGGATTTCCAGCTGCGGTGAAATACACATCATAATTGCATCACAGTTATGAAAGACTTTCTAAAGCATTAAAAATTATGTAATGTAATTAATTGGTAAGTAATATTTATATGATGGGAAATGCAATTTAAGTTAATACTTTATTTAGTTCTAAAAGCACTTAATTGTCTGCTTTTTTTAAACTCAACAGTATTAGTTACACAACACTTTTTAATGCAGTAGATATGATCCAAAACCATTTGAAGACAATGGTTTGTGCAGTATAAAGGTTGGTGCATTTCATCTTATATCAAAACGGTATAATTAATGAATTTTTCTTAAGGTACCCTAAAACTGAATTTTGCCAAAAATTGACAAATTCTTTTTACGATTTTATTTCATGTGGGCCATCTTTTTAGCTTTATAAAAATATCAAGTTTATCATGTTCCGTTGACTAGAACAAAAACTACAAGTGTTTTAGTAAAAGCAGATGCCCATTACTTTAAGCAAGATGTCATACTTCAAAACGCGTTTTACTCGAAATGTGGTTTTTTCAAAATAATCAAACGATCGTCAGCGATTGCTCAAAAAGTTTTGAACATAATTATAACTGACTTTTTCTGTAAGTTCTGTATAATAGTAGAATTGTTTTAACCTTCAGATTTATCAACCACTGTTTTATTACAAAATTTACAGTCTCTTATGGGAATATAATCACTGTTTTTTTTTTAAAGCAATTTCACATAATAACTAAGATAAAGGGCTCTAGTTTTTGTAAAAATTGAAATATCTCTTATCCTGAAGGTCATTTCAAAAATGAATTACACAGCAACACACCAGAATTGAAAATTTGCTCATAAGCTTTTGGTACAGAATTATGTAATTTTTTTGTAAAAATTTTTACCAATTTTTTAGTAATAATAATTTCTTTTTCTCTTCTTAATTTTAGCACATTTTTCTTAAAATGCACTAAACAAATCTAAAAATAACAAAAAAATCCCCATATCTCCTTTTTTTTAAAGAAAAAAAAGTTGTCGCAACCAGTTGGATACCTTAAATCGAAAAACCTTGTAAAGTTGATTCTTCATAATTTTTACGAGTTCCATAAGTATACAATCATTAACTGAATGGTTATTTATGTTAAAAGTTTAACATTTACATACAACATAAATACATTTAAGGGGGAAAAAAAACATTGAACAGTACATGTTTTGTAAAGAAAATTAAGAAAGTATATTTCTTTTTAAAAAAAGGTATAAAATATTAAATTTTGAAGTCCTAAAAAGAAAGTAAATAAATTATTTCTTTGCTACTTTTCATAATAAATGATTCTGTTACAGCTAAATTCATCAAAATCGTTTGCTTCAACCACATCAATTATACTAGAATCCTAAGAAGGTTTTCAGATAAAAATATAACTTAGTTCTTCGTTTTGCTAGCTATTTTTATAATGCTTGATACTCAGTTTAACAAATATTAAATTTTTTTTAATACTTTCGCGATTTATACTTTTGTATTACTATTTAAAAAATAATTTTCCAGATGTGGTACGTTTGAAGACTTTCAGAAATGTATAAAACATGCACTTAATGGATGAATTGAGCCTTCACATAACAAATAGCGATCTTACATCAATAGATTAAATCAGTCGTATTGAAACAGAAAGATAGCTTTTTATTGGACCACGTAAGAAAGTTTGTTAACGTCTCTGTCTCAATGGACTAAATTCATGACGGTCACATAATATAAACACGTGTTCTACATTGAATTCAAAACGGACAATAAACTATATATAGCTCGTACTTTTGATTCTATTTGTAAAACTTAGGTAAAATTTCAAATTGCTTAGTTGGGTAAAGATGCTCAAGAATTATAAAAAGAAATTTCTGCAAAAAGATTTTAAAATTAAAGAAAACAAGTCTTGTTTTATACATGTACTTTTAAATAATGTGACAAATATTAATTTTTTTAAAAAAAAGTTTCTGTAAAAAGCGTAATTTGGCAACAATGAAGTGCATGAACTGATTTGCTGAAAATAGAGCTGAAATAGTTGCATTTATCGTGACTATGACGTCACATGTGTTTTTGAACTTGATTGGCTAAAAAAAAGTGGTTTAAAATCATCATGTGATTATGACGTCACATGAATTTAGTCCATTGCTATTATTACTTTTTCAAACTTGCGTAAAGAGTTCTATTTTTCTTTGGTGATCTTTTTGACAACCACATCGTTCTGATTTTTAAAAAAATGCATTAAAATAATTTTATATAATTATACTAATATTTTATTTTAGTAAATGGTGAAATTTTGTATAACTATTAACCTTGGAAGGGTTTTATTTAAATTTAAGAAGATATTGCTGCAAAATAAAAGATTCGCAATAATATAGTTTAGTATTCTAAAGATATATTTCAATTATTGTGAGATGAATGAAAGAAATGCATTTATTAATTTCAGTAATGAAACATATGTAAAACGAAATACAAAACAGGCTCGGATGTGTGTAACAAGACAAAATTTGCTTGATAGTAAATTGAGAGAAATTCAGGAACGATCACAACAATCACATATTAGAAAGAGTTGTACATTTTTTAATAAATTCAGACGGGATATAATAAAAATTTTGGATCAGCTGGGCATGTTTTTCAAAGATTTGTCTAATGATCATAAAAAGGAATTCAAAAAAACCTTATTTATTAAATTTTTCCGATAAAAATCTCCGAAATTTCGGTTATTTTGAATAGCTAACTATTGAATTCAGTTTATTGATCAGCAATAAAATGCAGAAATGTTTAATAAATTTGCTTAATAATATAAAAAAATGCATAAAATAACAATTGAATACATTGAAATTAGTAAAATTAGAAATCTGTGCTGCTCCATGACCCAATCGATCAATTTAAAACATTGTCAGCTTTCCCATATACATAATAAAATTCGGAGAGGAGGGGGGACAAATTTAAAAATTTTCTTATTGAGATCACTACGTACCCAAAGCTTAACATTTATAAAAACAAAATATAGGCCTTTATAAATCATTTCTAGGTTTAAAAAGAAGAGGGGAGGGGAAATCATTTTTTTAGCGAAATGGTTTTATGTGCATTGCAGCAATATGCGTATAATATTAATTGGATAATTCCAATTGAGTTAAAATGGCTAATAATTCCATTAGGGATGTTAAATCACCAAAACCTTAAAGTAAGCCGCTTTTCAAGATTTGGCTGTGAAAAAAGCAATTATGTGCAGCCGATCCCTGATTTAGGGGTGGGAAAGTTTCCAGAGATGAAAAGCCGAGAAGAGAGTCTGACTGCCTTCTTCTCGGGGGGAAAAGGGTTTAATTTACTTTTGACATTTATTGGAGACAACTGGTTAGAGTGGTTCAATAGTATCGGCTTAGAGGTGTGGTCTTTCTAGAAAGCTTTTTGAAGCAGTTTTTTTGTCCCATTGACACAATGCAGAATGTGAGAAAAAGATTTCGGGTAGAATCAAAGCTATCCTGAAAGACAACAGCGTCACTTTTCAGAAACACCTCTCTATATCCGCAATTGCTCTAGTTCTATAAGTTGAATGCTTGTCGGAGTACCTACCTCCCGCAGGGAAGCTTAAACTCCTATCATGAGAAAATGGGAGTTACATGGGTTCAGCTTTACCTTAGGCCTTTGCTGCATTAAATGCTATGAAATCTTTTTTTAAAAATAAAAATAAAAAAAATTTACGTTAAAAATAAAAGAATAGTGAGTGAATAATAACGTCCCACTGTTCAGCTACACGAGGGCTTTTGGAGACGGTCCGCGTAATTCTGGACCATGGTCAAGTGACGCGGACAACACCTGAGCTGGCACCCCCCCCCTAACTACCACACCAACGGGACGTTTGAGCTCTCGACAGATTTAACGTGCATCGCTCCCCTACACGGCGGGTCTTCAGCGGTACTGGGAGCCACGATCCGATGCCCAGACCACTTGGCTACCGCGGCTACTGTCAAAGGCGAGAACGCTATCACTAAAGTAAAACACTCACAAGAGTATTAATCATTGAGAGAAAACCTGTATGGCTGACCAATGTTGTTACCTCAATGTCCTCATAAAGATAAGATAAAAGAATAAAAAATGAGCAAACAACTAATGCTTAGTATTACATTACTGTATCCTATTTGGAGGAACTGGCAGTTTTACAGGTATGTAGAGCAGAAACACACACAGTCACATGTAAATAATTAACCAATTAGTTACATTCACAACTTGATTATTAATTAGTACCAGAAAGCTAAAAATTTTTAATGTGTCTCTTGCAGTATCTCAACTTATTGCATCAATTCATATTATGCGACACATTTGATACTCTTTAGGAGAAAAATATATGCCTTGTATTAAGTCTTTTTTTTTACTTTCATCTTTTTTGTAAATATTTAAATAAAAATTTAAAAACTAATGATTATTTTAATAAAAAATATTCATCCAAATATATTAAAAAAGAAAAGTCATTAAAAATAAGAATTACCAATAATTTTAATAGATCAAAACTTGGATACTACATTTCACAGTAAATATTTCAGGTCTACATCTTACAATGAGTTTAAAACAAATATTAACTTCTAAGATAAAAAGAATAAGAAAGAAAAAAAAAACATTCTTCTGATTTTCCTAAGGTTTTGCTCCGAAATAAACAGCAGACATATCATGGTTAGAATACTTAAGTCTTATGGCTTTCTTGTATACTTCGTTTGCAGCAGATGCCAGTGCCATAGGTTGTGAATATTTATTACCAAGTTCTAACATCATTTTCAAATTACTTTGTTGATACTTAAGTGAATGGTCAGCTGTAAAATTATTTGTAGCCATGGCCAGACCCTTTTCGGTAAAAAGACGACAAGTAATGGAAGATAAATCTAAAACTTCTTTCAAATTATTCTTCGAAAGATTCATTCTTTCAACTAGAGACATACCTTCAGCCAAGGCCACAGCTGCAGTACTCTTTACCATACTAGTTGCGATATTCATTATTGAAGCACTTCCAACGTCACAACTCAAATGATATGCATTTTTGGATATGGCATAGAAGCATGTTAAACAGCCATCAAAAAGCTCACGGTTCCCTGCAACAGGAATTAAAAGTGAGCCTTCTTCTGCGTTAGATATTGAACCACTGATAGGAGCTTCGATATAATTCCCCCCATTAGAAGTGACAGCTGCAGCAATTGCTTGTGAAGTTTCAGGATCCACAGCGGACAAAACTACAAATCCTTTGGTTCCAGACCTACATTTCTGCAATCCCTGCAGAATGCCCTTATTTCCAAAAAATACGGATTTTGTTGCCTTTGGTCCAGCTATGCAAGAAAAGATAATGTCACAATTTAAAACAATATCACATGGTTTCAGAAACTGATGAGCTCCTGCTTGAACAAACTGTTTGCATTTCTCTTGTGTTCTATTCCATATTGAAACATCATGCCCAGATTCCAACAAATTCTTCACAATCCTTTGTCCCATCGTTCCCAAACCAATAAATCCTATCTTCTTAGAAGTTGCTCTGATATTTTTTTGTTTCACAATAGGGTTGAATCTTGACATATCCAGAACGGGTACAGGAGAAGGTTCAAGTCCAAGCATAGTATTACGAGAAGTGTTAGAAATCGAAGCAAAATTGTCATCTACCTTTCGAGGTAACTTTCGCACAGGAGATAACTTTTTGTCACATGCAACTTCTGTCAATTTCCTTTTCTGAGGCGGTTTTTTGGTCTTCTCACATGTAATCTTCTCTTTGGGTGTTCTACCTTTTTTTACAGAGAGGAATGTAGATTTTTTAAGTAATTTATCACCTGTAAAAGATGGAATCTTTGTAGTTTTCCCTAGACTCTTAACCGCTGAAATTTTTTGGGGTGATTTATCATCCTCAACAAACTCCTTGGTCTTGTCACATTTAATCTTCTGTTTGGGTGTTGTGCTCTTTTTTACAAAATCCACTGTAGATTTTTTGCGTAATTTATCATTTTTAATTGATGGAATTTTAGCAGTTTTTTTAAGATTCCTAACACCTGTAAAATTTTTGGTTGATTTATCATCCTGAACAAGTTCCTTGGTCTTTTCACTTTTACTCCTCTGCTTGGGTGTTATATTTTTTTTTACAAAATCGACAGCAGGGTATTTTTTGACTAATTTATCATCTTTAATACCTCGAGTCATTGTATTTTTTTCTAGATTCGAAACAGCTATAAATTTATTTGCCGATTCAATATTCTCGACAGGTTTCTTGGTGTTTCCATATTTAATCTTCTGCCTGGGTGCTGTGCTCTTTTTTGAAAAATCCACTGTAGGAGATTCTTTGAGCAATTTATCATCTTTAACAGTTTCTGTCTTTGTAATTTTTTCTGTATTCCAAACATCTAAAAATCGTTTAGCTGCCTCATCAACCTTATTCGATTCCTCGGTTTTTTCAACTTTAATCTTCTTAGTACTTTCTACAACTTCATCTATTGAATTTTCGGTTGATGCATCATTTTCAAAAAGTTCCTTCTTCACAAGTTTCAGATTTGGAACACTTACACTATCTGCTGCAATGATTTCATCTATTGCTTTTACATATGAAGTAGATTTTTTTCTAGAAACATTATGTAACATTTCTACAGAATGGGGTACAATGTTTTCATCCAATATCCATGCATAATTTTTAGTTCCAAAAAAAAAGACATAATGTTGAGCTTTTCTTGGTGTAGAGGACCTTTTCTTTTGGAGTCCTTTGGCAGAGTAAAAATCTTTTTCCAATACGATTGGAGGGAGAGTGATTCTCGCAGGCCAAAAGGGGAAATTCTTCATCTTTGCCCATACTAAGTCACCTATTTCAAAATCTTTTTTGGCCACCATCTTGAAGTAATTATATTTTGTTTTGCTTCTATCTATGACTGAAATGAAAGGAAATATACTATACATATTTATTTAGAACGAGGTAAATAAGCATACTTCCAGCTTTTAGAAATGAAGCTACAATTCCTATACATACTTATATTCCCAAGAAAGAATTTCTTTTATAAGCATTTTTGAAAAAAATTGTATAGCTCTAAAAGCGAATGAAATTTTTTTTTATGCATGAAACAATTAGCTGAGGTAAGGAATTATGTTACATGCTACAGTTTCATCAATATCTCATTCACATAATATTTCATAAATCCATTCACAAGTACAAAAAATAAACTGATATATATTTTTTTCCAAATAAATTGGTGAAAAAATTAATTATACATCATAAATGCTATTAGAAAATAATACTTTTCATCTTTAGGTATTTAAAAGCCTAATTTACAATATTTTATGCAAAAAAAATTATTTAAAAAGTAGACAGTCATGCCAGTTATGAATTCAAAAATACCTAATTTGTCATTTCCCCTACACTAGAAGTCCCTCTTGCTGCAAGTATGCCAAAATAAAAATATATTTAATTTACCTCTGCACAATCTTCAATTAAACACAAATTTTTTTGAAGTAGCACTTAGTGTCTATAGAGTAAGGCATTCATAAACAGAACAGATTATGAAATTAATTGTACTTCAGTATAATAGTAAAATAACAATGATACAAAAAAAATTGCAGAGCTATTAAAAATTTTGCATTTTCAAAAAAAGATTTCTAATAATATTGAAATTCAATTACGATTTTAACATTCACTTGATCCAATTTGATTTTGAATACAGTATAAACATGAAATCCTAACTAAGATTATGGATGATGAAATAAAAAAATTTAATATTTAAGAACAAGTAATAAATCAAACTTGAATAATCAAGATTAAATGACAGTTAAAGAAAGGGTTAACAAATTAACAAGCATATTTGTGAAAATGACATGGATAATAAAAGATAAATTCCCTTATATTACATAACATGCAAGAAAAAACTTCAATCTGTAAATGTATATCTCTCCCTAACAAGAAAATATAATACTATACATTGAAAAGGAAGCATTTATAAAGGCAAATGAAAATTTGAGGGTACTTTGAATAACTTCACAGGTTGATTTTTTTCACATAATTTTAATAATCTATGTGAAGCAAGAAAATTATAAAAATTTCATGGAACTATTGCACACATTAAAATTTACAATGCTCTGTACTACACAATTTTCTTTATTTTGGAGCCTAACTCTTTTATAAAAGTTCGAATGCATAAAACTATATTGAACGCATGGTGATAGCACACACAGATATTGCAATTTTAAATGAGGACACCTGAAGTGGCTTTCACATTTCCATACCATGTCTTTGTGTGACAAGTTTCTAAAAAATTAATAAGAATCAGCTTTGCTGCATGGTAGTTTCTAAAACTGTTACCCTTCAATCATGAACAATATTACTCAAAAACCGACCAAATAGAGCCCCCCTCATGATAGGCTATACTGATAGGCTATACTTAAAAAATTTTAAGACTCAACAGAATTTGCAAATTACAAATCAAATCCGAAATAAATAACTTGAATATAACATTTACAGTGAAAACGCTTAACACGAAACATAGGGGACTTATATATTTTTTCATGATAACGGATATTGCAAAAAAAAAGACATTCAAAAAAACTTTGCTTATTAGAGTATATTTTATTTACAGAGATATGTATAAATGCATATATCTGATAAAAATAAATGGAAAAAAAAACATTCACAAGAACTTAATGAAATTTAATGCAATATTTTCAAGTTTCTAGGGAAAAAAACATTTATTGAATTTTTGGAAAAGAATCTGATATTTTTCTTTGTGTGTCTCTTTTAGCATCATCATTGATTTCTGCTTCTAAATAACTGTGCATAATTTTCATGATGCTCCTCATTTCGGATGGCATGGGAACAGGAGCTGCATGATTCATTTCATTTTCTTCATCTGAATCTCCATCAATGATATTTTTTGAGCTTTGAACAAACTCCAAAATGTGTTTGTCTGCCATAATTGGGTCTGTACACACATTACCATCTACTGAAACGAATTCTTCGGATGATACAGTAGGTCAGTCCAAGAATACAGAAACTTTCTCAAACTTTGGCTGATGCTTTCTATATTTTCTTCATTCCCAGAAGGGAAGTCTCTTCGTCCAAAGCAATTTTCGTTTTGTGTTAAGAGAAAAAATGCAATAAAATATATGTCGTAATTTGTCAGGACCATTGTATTAACCGATATTTCGTCTTAAGCATTATTTCACTGTATATCTATTGTCAAATCATAAAACTTAAAAATTAATTTAAAAAATAATGATTTCATTTATTTATTAATCAATAAATTTGCATAAGGTTCTTATTACAAATGAAAACTTAGCACGACTACAACACAAAGCAAAGTAACAAATGAGTATAATTTTAGCTACGAATTTTTGTTGAAGTTGCTTTGAACCAAATTTTGCTGCCCAGATGATACTATTTTGAGTTAACTATAACCTTTAATGTGTATTTATTAAAGTCTAACTACTTGCCAAAGAAATGGTGCCATCACATCTATGTAAAACTTTAAATACTAGTTGCAATCTTGAATTCCATCTGTTATCATAACAAATATTACAAATCATTCTGCATAATCAAAAAAAATTTTTTTGTTAATATATTTATCTGACAATTAAGAACCAATGTCAAGTAACTAGGATGACAACCATGTATATAAAAATTGAAGATCGCCTTACCAAGTGGAGAAAGGTGTACTTCAAAACGAGTAAGAAATGATATAAGAAATCGTCAGATACTGTACTAGCTTTCGATAGGGAAAAAAAAACAGTAATACTAAAATAATACAGCAAGGAGACAATCATCTGAGACATTTTTCCAACCCAAAGCAAATTACGTTTTAACACACCAGATATGCTTTCCTAATTATTGCAGAAAGTTTCTTGTAAAAGCTGTCTGCACTGTGTTGCTATCCAATTATCGCCATTTTAAGGGTACTCTATAAAAATGGAACTTTTATGCAACTCTTGAAATGAAATTTATGGAACTCTATTCAAAATTTCAAGAGAAGGGGAAAAGCTTGCATGATATAAATAGCTACATGGTTATTGTTGCCTTATTATCTATACACAGAGATCATGTTTTGGAAACTTTCTTTTTGATGAACATGCCAACAATAGTTAAAAAAATATTTGCACAATGCATACATAAATGCCATGTCAAGCAGCTAGAGCTCTCGTAAAGGCTCGATTGTTCTTTTAAAAATAATGAAATCATTGATCTGTCTCGTATGTTGGCACTTGGTAGCAGTAAAGACATACATCTAGGAAATAAACATAGTTATTCATATATTTAATAGACTTTTCCATAACATTGAAAGGTATGCTGTTAAAGTACAATCACATTTGTAAAAAAAACTATGGTAGTCCATAGTGTGGAATATTGCATATGGCAAAAAGCATATGTTAATATGTGGAACGAAAACTTAGATGAAACATCTGCAGCCATAGAGATGCATGTTGTCCTAATGATCTGGAGACAATCAGCTCATGAATGCCAAATGAGATAAATTTCCATACTAAGTACTGGCATGACCTAAAATCCCTCCAATTTTTAGCAGAAAAAACATTTAAAGATCTGATGTCAAAACTGAAAGGAGTTATTGAACCATACTGGAATGAGTCTGGGCACATAAGCAGGGAAACTTTACTGGCAAAAATATAACTACAAAAGTTTTACAGAAATGCCATAAAAGACAATGTACTAGACACCATTTAGAAATAAAATGTTGGTTACATTTTCCTTAAATTATTCAATTTCTTACTGCAATTGGACATGACCAGGCCACTCAAAAGCCTGTTGGACTGCACATTGAATATAGCTGATCTAGACTCAATAAAATATAAAACAAAAATTTAGGAAACCCATGGAATATTAAAAAATATAAGCAATTTTTAGAAGATCAAATAATTTGAAATAGTTTTGCCTACTACTAACTTAGGAAACAAAAGTATAACACTTCAATGCTTTCTCTACAAGGGAAGAAAAATTCCTTCACTACTAACAAAACTCTTATTTGAAGAAGGACTGTAGAGTCTGTAGGAAAAATGATCAACACAAACAACTGAAATTTTAGACTCCAACTCCCTCATATATATGTATGCATATACACGTGTTACAGCTAATTTTTTTTAATATAAAAGTAGAAATAGATGGCAACAGAAATAAATTTATGGCACAGTAGATTACTTATATTACTTAGCAATTATTACGAAATGGGAAAACAGGCAATAGTAATTTCAGGGAACAGTATAGCTATGGCAAGATCTTTGACAGAGGACTGTAGATCCGAGTTGATGAACTTTATTGCTGAGAACAGTTTTTCCACAGTAACTGGATATGAGGAAGAGCTGTAACTGTTATGCAAGGGTGTAAAACTCAAAGATTAACTCGGGGCAAATAAACTATGTTTCGCTTTAGGTGGCCTCAAAAAAAAATCAATATTCATAGAAACTTAAATTTATTTCGAATAATACATTATGATAAACATATAAAACAAAAACAAAAAAAAAATGCTTACATCCTGACACTTTGTATCTCTTCTCAGCAAATATCCTTCCTATTTTGGGAGAAATTTTGATATTTTATTACCATAAAATGCAGTGTATAATGTACACTTTTAACACAAAACATAATCTTGAAATTTACAGGGCGCAATATACGCCGGGGATAAAAAGGAGAATTTTTGAAATAATAGAAAAGATGAGCATAGAAAAAATTAAGACCTCTAGAAATATCAAAATAATGTTTATTTAAAATAAATAACACTACTTATGAACTTAAAAGGTTGTAGTTGTAGAATTATACTATTTTTTTCAAAGGTTTGGAATGATACCTTGAATTAATAGTTGGAAAATCCATTTAATTTACATCTCATATTCCTCCTAGAATTTACATAAACACACAAGTTGCATAAGAACTTCTCATTTGCATGTCCATCACAAATGAACATGCAAATTTACAGTAGCACTGCCAATGACATCATTGTAAGACACATTTGCAAATGATACCATCACATTGCTGATTGATTGTGTACTTCACACACTACATGTGTGATGTTTAATTTTGTTGTTGTATATGTACCTATTCGTCCATCTTTAAGAATATAAACTTCCCTCAAATGTCATCCTTCAAATTTTGTTTCTTGCTTAAAACGTCACTGAGAATAACTTTTAAACATTTTCTGTGTCTAATGAAATCTCAAGTTTTGTAGCTATTTCACCATCAAGTCCTAGGAATGTTGTTTGGGAAAATACATTCACACAGGGATAAACCATTCTGTACAACTAAGTTAATATATATATTTTTTAACTCTCAGCAGTCATGTAGTTGTAGCTATCTAGTCTGTATATAAAAAAAATTGAGTGAAGTAAGCCTGTCCACCAGTAGAAGCACAGGATCCTAATATCTTGTGTCAATATAACAGAAAATAAGCTAAAAAATGTATAAAGTCAATAAATAGAAATAACTCTCAGCCACAAAATTTTTCTTTCTATCTACTTTAATTGCATTTCAAATTCAAACTGCAAGCAAAAACTGAAATTGGGTGTGTTATTAGCAATGCCATGATTCACACACGCAAACTACACAGTCCTGGATTGAAGGATGTGAAAATATTCATGTTAAAATACTATGTGTGTGATACAACCATTCTTGAGTTTGATCATCAAACTTATTGCTTACAACCTCAGGCCACTGAAGACTCAAAATAATAATAATAATAATAAATAAATAAATAAAATAAAAAATGAAACTCCAGCTAATAAGGAGGGGGGGGATTAGAAAATGATAAATACTTTAAATATCTAACAGCAAAATATTTTAAACAAAAATGCCTCAAATTATAATAAAAATAAAGGCCTTTTTAGTGTGTTGAGGATATTAAATCAGTGAATCAAATTGAGGATTCAACAGTAAAGTATAATTTGACAACTGCAAAGCATTTATTTATTATAAAAGCTTGGGAAAAAATAGATAAAGAATTTACACCAAAAAAAATTTTTGTGTAGCATTCATTGTAAAAGCTAAACGACTGAAAAACATGGTTCAGTGTGATATTTGTTGTTAACTCGTACCAAGGGAAATTTTTTAATTTTAAGAATTAATTCATTAAAATTGTCCAGTTTTTATCTAAGATTAATGACTGCAATGTAGAGGATTATGGCTCCTGGTGACACTTTCTTAAAAAAATGCATCGAGATTTCTATCCTGTGTTGCGGAAAAGGAATCTTTTTTGAAAAATTATTTAGTTATTAACTTAAATATCTTTAGATGAGATTAAAGAAAGGTTTATAATCAATCCTTAAAAATATGAGGAGACAGCTTAAAAATCATATTACCAAGCATAGAATCATCATTCCATAAGTTGTATTCTTATTGACAAATAAGATATTTTGATACAGCATTCAATGCATCCCTATTCTGAAAATTCTTTCCAAACAGGGCTTTTTGTACACGTTCCCTGTGTACATCTTTTCTTTCAAATATTAAATTTTTATCAAAATACTCAATATATGTAACACTCTTTATTTAAATATCGTTTTAAAAATCATATTCAAATAGCAGCACTTTAATAGAAAAAATTATATTTTATAACAAAATAAAAAGTTTAATTCACATGCAAAAATACAACTTGTGAAGGTTTTTCACACTTTACGGAAACGATTTTGATAGTTAATTTTTATCAATAAATATCATTTTTTTTTTTGTGGAAACTTGCTTCTATCAGACAGACATAATTCTTGACACAATAGCTCTAGCTCGAATTTTTCATGGAAATAAACTTTTTATTAGTACTGTTATGTAAATTTTACTCCAATCCTCTTGAACCATTTTTGAAATCTGATCAGTGTTCTTGGATGCCGTTTTCATAAAGCTCGTTTTAACAAACTGATAGCACAAAAGTTCATTGGAAAACCTTGGGGTGATTTTATACGTACTTAATCAAATGGGATACACTTTATTCCCACTTCTGATTCTTTCTTTGCTAAATAAGCAGCATCTGACTTAGATGTGTGACTAGAGGCTTTGTCCATTTGAACCTCAACATTATCCATGTCCTTTTCATATAAGGTTGGAATATCTTCTTCAAAAATTGGTCCTAAAATATTCAGCTCATCGTAGAGTGAACTAATTTTGGCTTTACTTGAGACTTTCTTAATTTTAATATGATGATAGAAAATCCTGCAAAGATCCCGAATCTCTTTGTTGTGCTTAGAATGGTGCTGAGGTGGAGTAATGTCACGCCCCCATCCTTATGATGTAAACCACTTTTTCAGACACAAGGCAGAGAGTGAGGTCATTGTTCCACTGCCTCGCACAGCGTAAATAAAACATTTTCCTTGATTTTTCCTATTTTTATACCAATAATAATCTGTGAAAATATGATACATCAAATACTTATCATTATTTTTTGTTTTTAATACTTATACCTAAAACCACGAAATGGGTCATTTTGATGGCATGGTAGTCTAATGTGCGCACATCTGTTTTTTTTATGACTGCACAACTGGTTGTTCGCATTGCCTCGGAGATAGTTTGAGTGTACCAGTCTTTTTGCCACCTTGTTTACATGCGGATATAAAATTGATCTTGGGTGAAAATAGCTGCAACAAATATTCATAAATTAACAGTAAGTGAGGCCCTCGAATATATGCAACAGTTATTAGAAAATGAGTCTGAAAACGATAATGATGTTTTCAGCGATGAATATGTGCCTCCCAGAAGAAGAAAATATTTCCTCAGATGAAGATACTGTATCTAATTATCCTGTACAACGTATTAGCAGAAAAACCACTTCTGGGAAGAAAAAACAATGTGTAAGGAAACGTAATAAGTTATCAGATTCAAGTCCATATGAAATGAACTCTGGAACTTCTGTTCCAAATGGTGGAACATGCTAGAAAAGCATCACCTCTGGAAGTTGAAAACATGGAAGAATTGCTAAACATAACGTTTTCAAAGAAAAGAGTAGCCCAACCAGTTATGAAAAGTGAAATATTGAAAATGGCTATGCAATTAGTTCATGGAGGCTACTTATAGATGAGCCTATGCTTCGTCATATCAAAAATTGTACGGAGGAAAAAGCTCACTGGCAACCGGGAAAAAATGAATGGTTAATAACTTTAGATGAACTAGATGCTCATAATTGATATATATTTAATGAGATATGAATCACAATATGATATGCTTAAAGTATATATGGAGCAAATAATCTAGAGCTTGATAGTCTGTGGTTTGTTTGGGTCCATGTTTTCCCCCGTTATACTATTACGAGAGATAGATTCAGAGAACTTTTGAAATTTCTGTGATTCAACAAAAAACTACACAATCTGAACACCTTCTAACAGATAAATTCTGTTTCATTTCTGAAGTTTGGAAGAAACTTATATAACTATTGATGAACAGCTGTTTCTATCTAAAGCCAGATGTCATTTCATGCAATATATGCCAAGTAAACCAGATAAATTTGGTGTCAAGTTCTGGCTTGCCACTGATGTTCATAGTATGTATGTGCTCAATGGTTTTCCATATTTGGGTAAAGATGAGTAACATCTTGAAAGCCTATCTCTCTCTGAATATGTCGTTTTGCGTTTGATATAGAACCTTTCAAAAATAAAGGAAGAAATATCACTACAGATAATTTTTCACTACACTAAATTTGTCCCAAATGTCAAAAATAAAAAAGCTATTTTAACTGGAACAATTAAACGAAATCAGAAAGAAGTACCTGAATTTGTGAAAAAAGTAAAGATGACGTTATACGCTACGTTGTTACTGGAGCATGATGATATAACTTTGACAGTTTATCAGGGAAAAACCAGCAAAAGTGTTTTATTATTGAGCTCCCTTCATCCCACAGTTGATACTGACAATAATCGCCCCAAAAAGCTACCAGAAACAATATTTTATAACTCAACAAAATTTGGTGTCGACATTTCTGACTAAATGGCTCAAAAATACTCAGTAAAGGTAGGATTAAGGAGGAGGCCAGTCCATGTATTCAACAATATTCTTGATCTTGCAGGGATTAATTCATGGATTTTATACAAAGAAGTTACTGGAAAAAAAACTTACAAAGAGAGAATACCTTCAACAACTCATTGAAGAGTTACGCAGTTCGTATATTATATTCACAAAGGAAAATACAAATCAGATACACAAACAAAATCGGATACTACTGAAGAACCTGCACAGATGCGAAAAAGGGTTCATTGCAAAGCTTTCAAGTGTAGAAACAAAACTCTAAATACTTATTCTGATTGTAAAATACTGATTCGTGGAAAGTGTACAAAATGTATAAAAATAAGTTGCTCAAAATGTGCATGAACTGTGTAGGAAATCTTGACTGGTAAGAAACTTAAATATTTCTATTAATGCTGACAGTTTATTTTACTAACTATACAATTTTCCATATTGCAATACCTTATTATTTTTTATCACTTATAAAACAACTTAATGTTAAAAATGAACAAATGTCATTGTCAAATAATTACAGCATACTTTTAGCAACACAGGGTTTAATTAATTGTGGTCAATTTCACACAGCCCGCGGTTTTAGGTATACCGAATTTGCAGCAGTTCTAGTGTGTTAATATAATTTATTTAATAATTGAAGTTTTACATAAAGTAGTATTTTCCATTTCTTCATAACATAGGAAATAGAGAAAATATTTTTAATTGTGGTTCAATAAAAGAACTATTGTGCCAAAATATCAATTAAACTTTCAAGCTTTTTGAAAAAATGTTTCTACGAATAATATTGGGCTTTATCCTCAAAAATTTCATATTTACACTATAATTAACTTTGCTTTCCCTCTTATAAGTCATTTAAGCCCTATTTTAATAACCATAAAGCATGTCAGAAAATATGGAATGTGTTTTGGTTGCTTCTGTTACGGGTTAAAGAGTACCATTCATTCATGAGCACTCCTGAGTCCTTGTATATGAACAAATTAATATAGCAGGAAATCACTTAGAAGAGTGCTTCCATAGGAGCATTTTTACAAATGAATTTGAATTTTATTGCTATGAAACTAATTCCAATACATTTTCAGCAATTCTCAAACAAACTATGTTCATGGAAAATAATTTGAAAAGTCTTAAGCCAGTTAAATGTTTAAATGAATACACAGATTTGGCAAATTTATTTAATAAATAACTTTGAAAGAAAAAAAATATTTTTAATAGACAATTATTTTAGATAATATATAAAGGCAGAATTCTAAAGAGCCGCAACTGTCTACAAAGAGCCCCAGTTTGCAAAATTCTGTTCTAGAGAATGCATTATCTTAAAATATTTTACTCCTTTCCAAGAAAGTGCAGCAGATGTCTTATATTTTACACAGCTTCTATATTTCCACAAAAGAACACAGGTCTGTTTTTAAAAAGTATTATCCACCAAATGCCTCACAGAAGTCATAGCAATTAAGATTTGCTTTTATCTTTATTACTAGTTTACATTTATAGATTTTCTTCCCAATTAATGTATATTTGATTAAAGGTGAGGTACAATTTTATCTGGGTCATGCTATTATAAAACATATTTGATATTCTTTCGAAATACATTTGGTTATTTGTTTCTCAGAACTAAATTATAACAAATATAAATTTCAGCCACTAATGCAATTAAATTGAGTATAAAGACAAGTGAACATATAACACAATTACGCAATTGGTAGGATATACTTTGTTTAAAAATGAGTTAAATTCTTTATCTAGCCTATATTTCAATTCAAGCATGTAATTTCTTGTACTAGTTAACTTTTTAAATGTACTTATTGTTAGAAAATTTTTATATTTAATCAGTTTTTTTCCAAATATTTTTATTCATATTAAATTAAATTTTAATCCATGATTGATAATTTTAAAAGTATTGTTATTTACTTTTTTCCTTGGTTTGTTTTTTGGAAAGTGCTACAGTGAGCTACAAAATTGAGTATACACCTTAGAATTTTTGCAATTACAAATTAAATATTGCCTTAAGATGATTGAAATTTTTACCTTATATACTTTAGTCTATGCTTTACCATACTATACTAATAAAAGTGTTACATTTATTTATTTTTTACGAAAAAAAAAAAGATCTGAGACGTGAGGAAAAACACCACCACAAAAATAAGTATACACCTTTATTAATTTCCTTTTAACGTACAAATTAATATTTTGTTGCATAACCTTTTGCTTGAATTACAGCTTGTAATCTTCTGGGCATAGATTCTACCAGTGTTTTAGTGATTTCAACAGAAATTTTAGCCCATTCTTCTCTCAGAACCTTCTTGAGAACTTCCTTGCTTGTGATTTTGTGCTCATGTACAGCTTTCTCTAATTGCGACCACACATTTTCTATGACGTTTAGGTCTGGAGACTGGGCTGGAGTGTGTAATTGCTTCCTGCAGTGGTACAGCAAGTATAACTACACAATCTTCGCTGTATGCTTGGGGTCGTTGTCCTGCTGGAATATGAAGGCTGACCCAAGCCCCAACTTACTGGCACTTTTTTCCAAGTTATAATTTAAAATCCCAAAATATATATGTTTGTCCATAATACCATCAATAAAAGCAAGCTCTCCAACTCCTCCAGCCGACATACAACCCCAAACGAGGACAGATCCACCCCCGAACTTGACTGTCTTAATGGTGTTTTTAGGTGCCAGTGCTTTCCCAGCTTCTCTCCATATTTTAAATCGTCCATCGCTTCCGTAAAGATTAAACTTACTTTCATCAGAAAATATTACAGTATTCCAGAAAGAAATAGGCTTTAAACGATGTTCTTTGGCAAAAATCATTCTCTTTTGTCTATTCACATACTTGATGAGTGGCTTTCGTATTGGTGTACAGCCATGAAACCCATATTGGTGAAGGGTATGTCGAATTGTTTCATCTGAGATCTTTTCCCCGATTGTAGAGGACATCGATAAAGCTAGTTTAGAGGCACTCACCCTCGGATCTTTCTTTACTGAGTGAATGATCTTCCTCTTCGCTGTAGTACTCAGTATTTCTTTACGTCCTCTTCCAGGAATATTGGCCACAGATACAGTTTTTTTTATACTTCTGTAGAATTTTTTGGACACAACCATAAGTTACACCAATCGACGAAGCGATTTTTCGAAGAGATTTTCCCTCTTTCGACCATTTTACAACCAATAAACGTTCAGATTCAGTAGTTTCTCTACGAGAGCTCATTTCCCGATTTTTAATGAGAAAAAATACAATTTAAAAGCATTGAAGTGCAATAGCACGTGTTATAAGCAGCAGCTGCTCCTAAAGCTCTTTAAAGAAAATTTGAAACTAAAAAAAGTGGTGGCAAAATTAACAAATATAAGAAGTGTATACCCAATTTTGTGGCATGGTTTTCTATCTTTTCTTCGAAGCACTTAACTTTTTTCGTAATAAATAAGTTAACTATAGAATTGTGTTAATATAGGATGGTAAAGCAGAGGTTAAAGTATCTAGGATAAAAAAAAATTATCTATTTTAAATCAATATTTAATTTGTAATTAGAAGAAGTCTAAAAGTTTTAGAGGTGTATACTCAATTTTGTGGCTCACTGTATTTTGAAACCTCTGGAAACAAATACCAATACAAATGGATACGCCCACTTCTAGTTACCAAAAAAAATGCCTTTGTCAACTGACCCCCTAATCTGCACATTAATCTCAAAATATTAATGAAAAATTGATTTTGGAGTGATAATTATGACTAGTGATCAATCCCATTATTTTACTTGCATCATTATGAAAAAAATACATTTAAATGTTAATAAAACAAGTATTTACGGTTAGATTTATTATTTTTCTCTTTAGATATTTTATAAACAAAACTTGAATAAAACATTTTTTTTTTAATTGTTAAACATGTCTCTTTTTGGGTGAAATTGTCGAATCGCCACTGGTCCGCCAAAGTTTGAAAAATTGCCAACTTAGCGCGTTTTTTCGCCGCGATCCAACTTCTCCCTCACAGATACAAATTCACGAGGATTACCAGATTAGGCGCATTTATCGATTTGGCGAAAAAACACTTGAGGGGATAAGTGGCCGATTCCACAATTCAACCAACAATAGTTTTCAGTTCAAGATGGAGGCCTAGCACTAGGACTCAACATAAAAGTTAAAAGAATGGCTTATTCCTAATAAAAGTTAAAGTGTATTAGTGTTAAAAGAAGCACTGAAAATCAGCAACAATCCACTTTCAGTTTTTGTGGAAAAATACGAGTACTGGGACTTAAAGAAATAGAATATGAGGTGTTTAGAAATGCCGGGGGAAAAAAAGAAAAACATGGAAAGTAGAATATAGGGAAAATGAAATAAAGTTTCAAAAAATAAAGATTTCAGGCAGAAAAAAGAAACTGTTATCCACAGAAAAAAAAGATCAAATGTGAAATGTTATGATTCCGATTGGATATAATTGAATATATTTTCAATATATTAGTAGAATAACGAAAGTAACCAATATCAATCAATAAATAATATCAATAAAATAATTATTATATATGTTATGAAAAAACCGTAAATTTTGTAAAACAAACTTATAATTAAGCATAGTAAAATTATGTGATATTATAATTCATAGTTATTAAATACCTAAATAATAAATCTCGCCGCTAGAATTTCAATAACAAACCTTACAGCACGAGCACTACCTGCCAATGGGAGTTTCTACTGCGCATGCGTTTAGACGAGTGAAAGATTTTAAATGTGCTTTGTAGTAATTTTGAAAAGTGATGTATTTAAAAATTTTACAATGAGCTTTTAAGGTTTTAAATAAGAATTAGCAGGAAAAATGCATATTTAGGGTTTAGTTTTATGAAGGATCTCGTGATGCCAAGTAAAAATATATTTTATTTATCATTATCATCTTGTGTTTTTGGCATGTCCTCTAATGCCTGTAAAATTTCCGGGGAGGTTATGTTCTGGAGTTCTGCGATATAGACCGTAAAGTTTCCGAAATTTACATTTGAATCTGAGGGAAGGGAATCCCTGCTTCTTATGTTCGAACTATTTTAAAAAAAAGTCATAGAAAAAAATTTGGTGCTAGTTTGATATAACGGGCCAGGCGTCAAGTTGGATAGGGACAGATAAAGGGAACAAACAAGACCGAACCTGTAATGCGCACTTTCGTTGGCAGCAACTATTCCTATAATCTACAAACAAGGATGGGTTACTTTGATATTTTTGGCCTTTTTTTTGAAAATTGCAAAGTTCATCGTTGGCTTAATTGAAACTACTAAAATCATTTTTGCTATAGCGCTCGTGCTGAAAGGTTCGTATATAAAATTCCTAGCGGCGAGATTTATTGATTAGGTATATTATAACTTTGAATTATAATGTTTAATTGTTAAATTTTTTTGCAGTTTTTATATTGTATCAATTTCTTGTTAAGTTTTCCATCATTTTAATATATTTGCTGATTTATGGCATTTCTAACTTATGTAAAACAACTAAAAACATTGATTCATAATTTTGAATTATTATTATTTTACTATTTTTATATTGTATTTTTTATTTTTTTTGGTGCTTTGATTTGATGTAATTAACATTTTCCGTTCATCGACTTTCTAGCTCCTTCCGTGTGAAAGCTCGATTCTCCGATCACGTGAATGTAAAAATTTTAAGCTTTGATTATTTATAATGTTTTAATAATACGTTTTAAAATTTCCAGGTATTTACCATTGTAGTAGATTCATTATTTTTTTAGTTCCTGCTGGGTGATTGCCCACTTGGCGGATCTCGTCAGTGTAAAACTTTTTCTTGTCGTTAAATCAAAAGTTTTATTGATTGTTATGAAAAATTAGCGTAAATATATGAGGTAAATTGTTTGGCTAAAATTTTAAATGATTGTGAGAATAATAATAGGAAATACAAATTTTCTGGAGGTGTTCTTGTAAAACAAGGGTGCCCTGCTAGGATCCAACCAAAGGTAATAACACTACTCTTAATAAGAAAATACATTTATTTAATTAAAGTAAGAAAAAAATCATTATTGGAATGTATTATCTATTGCAAAAAATTTTATACAAATCACATATAAAGATCTACTTAATATGTTCAAATTTAACTTTCCCTTAACCTTTTTCCCATATTATGAGTGAAATTATAGATTTAGATGTTTAACACATTTGCTAACATGTGAAGCTTCCTAGACATATAAAAGAAAAACTAGTTGTATAGATATATCAAAGATTCTATATTCTAATTATTAATGGAATATCTCTCTTGGTAGAATCACTCTTTATAAAGACTATTAAGGGATCCGTGTAATATATTTTTCAAAGCATAATCAAGCATTTCAACTGGTTTATAAAACTTGTATAGAGTTCATTAAAGCTAATCTTGAAATGGGTATTGAAAAATCTTCAGTATTAGAATATGTATTCATTTAATAGAAGTTTAATTGTACTTAACTAATAAGGAATGCTTTACTCTGTTGCTCATGTTATTACTAATAAATTAAATACAGGAAATATGTATTGTGTTTCAACATTCTGAGAGAAAGGGTGCCCAGTTAAAAATTAATTCCATTACGCCTTCAATGCACTTGGAAGAAATGATTAAATGATCTTGTTTTACAATTTTGAAATGCGAAGGGAAATTTCTCTAGTAGCTCATTTGGAAGGAATAAGTTCAATCAGATGTAAACAAATAATGGAAAATTTTAAAATTGCATCGACTGATAAAAAGCCTGCTTTCAATAAATATTTTCATGATAATTATTGTAATTCAGCCTACTAATAGTATAAGTCACATCATCTTCTTCTGCATGCCAATACTGATAAAAATATATATTGTTAATCTATTCACAATACATGAATGTCCAATTATTTTAAAATGAAAATTTAACTGTCAAGCGGATAGTTTGTTGAAAATACAGCATGACACATATTTAGCACATTATAGAATTTTAAATGGTACTATCCCCAGTTTATATCCTCACAACCTATTTCCATTTCAAAATGAATTGAAGATTCCTGACAGATATTTATGACCAGGCAACAAATTCTTGGTTTGTAAAATCGCAGACTAATGGGGATGTATTTTATGTTGTTAAAAAGATTATGGTAGCATTTCAGAAAGAGGTTATGTGTGTGTGTGATCAATGCCATTACAGGTGTGTAAAATTATCATGTTCGGTTTGGTATACATGTGAATGCTCAGATAATCATGCACCATGTAAACATATTAAGTTCATTCTTAAATTGTTTGAGAGATTCCATGTTGTTGAAAATGTTGAATATACTTCTTTCCATATCTCAGATAGAAAGTGTGGTGTGGGGTCTTCTGCCCAAAGAAATATGTAATGTCATAAGAAAAACCAGGAGACTGAACTTCTACTTGAAGTATTAAATTGTTTATTGCAAGGTAAAATAGTTCAGGAACAATTGTCTCAACATGCAATTCAGTAAAAGAAAGGTAAAAAGTAATTACTAAAGAATTATTTACCTGATCCTCATGTACCTACCTCCCAATCAGCATTTAAACTAGCAGTAAATATTTAAGCCAACTATTGGGGATATAAAAATAAAAAGGAAAACTCTGGAATGTTCTTTTTTTAGTTGTCAAGAAAGAAAACATTCAAGCTCAGGCAAGTCAGCATTACTCAATTCAAAAACTATTTGCAAAAAAAACTTAACTGTATCTTTAACACCTGTGGTGGAGTTGTTTTAGGTTTTCCAAGACATTTAGCTATGTTTTTATGGTGTAAAGTTGTTGTATATTTTTATATCAGATGAGGAGGTAAGTAATCATCAAAAATGACCAAATTTTTGTCACAAATGGCTTTATGACAGTATATTAGAAGCATATAATTTAAAAATCATACAGGATAGAGATTCCATTGCAGTTGAATGTTACCACACAAATTTTGGAAAGTGATGGTAGTATGGTAATTTTTTATGTCATTCATTCTTAATAAAATTTTAGGCAAAAAAATTGATTTATACTTTTGGAACATACGAATTTAGAAAATACATGTATACTTTTTGCAGGTAAGTGTTTAATGTAAAATATATAGAAACAGGTGATGTTAATGCTTGCTATCAATACAAGCAAAACTATATACTAAAGTAAGTAATATGTTTTAACTTACGTGTAAAGAATTCTTAACAAAAAATTATTTATCATTTTGATAATATTTGTGCTGGTTGATATTCAGGAATAGACCTTGAAAATCTGCCTTGCCTATATAGAATCAGGTATTTCATCCATATGTTACATTTCATGGGTGATGAGGAAAGTGGTAGTGAAAGTAATGATGTAATGTGATTGGTCTTTTTTATGGTATAGATGAGGATTTATTTATTTTTTTGTCCAGTAATGAACCAGTTTTTGATATACTATTTGTTTTATAAATACTTTAAATAGTTATAGTTTTTCAGGTTGCTTTTTATGTGTTCTGTGTATCAACCAGATGAATGAAGTAAATGTTCTTACATCTCTGAAAGTCTTGAATGACTTTTTGATCTTAAAAAGTGCTAGATGGGATTTTCAGCTGTGGTGACATATACATTATAATTGCATCACAGTTGTGAAAAACTTTCTAAAGCATTAAAGATTGTGTAATGTAATTAATTATACATAGTAAGTAATATTTTTATGATGGGAAATGCAATACAAGTTGATATTTTATTTAGTTTTAAAAGCAATCAATTTTGTACTTTTTTTTAAGACTGTCAACAATATTAGTTACACAACACTTTTTAATACAGTAGGTATAATCCAAAACCATTTGAAAAATACAATGGTTTGTGCAGTAAAGTAGCTTAAAGATTGGTGCATTCCATCTTATGTCAAAGCGGTACAAGTAATAAATTTTTCTTAAATCGAAAAACCTTGTATAGTTGATTTTTCATAATTTTTACAAGTTTCATAAGTAAACAATCATTAGCTGCATAGTTATTTATATTAAAATTTTAACATTTACATGCAACATAAATACATTTAAGAAAAAACGTTTTAACAGTACATGTTTTGTAAAGAAAATTAGGAAACTGTGTTTCTTTTTTTTAAAAAAGGTATAAAATATTCATTCAGTTTTGAAATCCTAGAAATATTATGTAAGTCAATTATTTCTTTGCTACTTTCCATAATAAATGATTCTGTTGTAGCTAAGTTCATCAAAATCGTTTCCTTCAACCACATAAGTTATACTAGAATCCTAAGAGGGTTTTCAGATAAAAATATAACTTAGTTCTTCGTTTTGCTAGTTATTTTTATAATGCTTGATACTCAGCTTAACAAACATTAATTTTTTTTAAATACTATTATACTTCAATTTTTTCGCTATTTATACTTTTGTATTACTATTTAAAAAAATTTCTAGATGTGCTAACTTTTGAAGACTTTCAGAAATATATAAAACTTTCAGCTAATTGATGAATTGAGCCTTCACATAACAAATAGCGATCTTACATCGATAGATTAAATCAGTCGCATTAAAATAGAAAGATAGCTTTTTATTGAACCTCGTAAAAAAGTTTGTTAATGTCTGTCTCAATTGCTGCTATTACTTATTCAAAACTTGCATAAAGACTTCTATTTTTCTTTGGTGATCTTTTTGACAATCACATCGTTCTGATTTTTAAAAAAATGTATTAAAATAATTTTATTTTATTATACTAATATTTTATTTTAGTAAAATGGTGAAATTACGTAGAACTACTAATTTTGGAAGGGTTTTATTTGAAATGTAAGAAGATATTGCTGCAAAATAAAAGATTCGCAATAATATACTTAAGTATTCTAATGATATATTTCAATTATTGTGAGATGAATGAAAGAAATGCATTTATTAATTTCAGTAATGAAACATGTAAAACGAAATACAAAACAGGGTCGGATGTGAGTAGTATGTAATTATACGATTTTAAAACAATCTCCATTAAAACAATTTCAAGTAAAACACCGCACGATTTTGAAACAGTTTCCATTAAAGGAATTTCCAGTAAAACACCGCACGATATGAAAACAGTGTCCATTAAAACACCGCATGATCAAATCGCCGGCAAAAACAGTTGGAACAGTGTCCATTAAAATAATTTCCAGTAAAACACCGCACGATATGAAAACAGTGTTCCATTAAAACACCGCATGATCAAATCGCCGGCAAAAACAGTTGGAACAGTGTCCATTAAAATAATTTCCAGTAAAACACCGCACGATATGAAAACAGTGTCCATCAAAACACCGCATGATCAAATCGCCGGCAAAAACTGTTGGAACAGTGTCCATTAAAATAATTTCCAGTATAACACCGCACGATATGAAAACAGTGTTCCATTAAAACACCGCATGGTCAAATCGCCGGCAAAAACAGTTGGAACAGTGTCCATTAAAATAATTTCCAGTAAAACACCGCACGATATGAAAACAGTGTTCCATTAAAACACCGCCTGATCAAATTGTCGACTTGTTTTGAGAAAAATGAAGTTAAAAATACGAAAGCGATAGGGTTTTTTATATAAATTTCGCTGCTTATATCTCAACAGCTTCAGAAGTTTTTATGTGGAGGCTTTAACGTATATCTTTTTCAAAAAATTGAAAAATTTGTCATTTAAGAGTTCTTAGAGGCTTTAAAACATGAATAATGAGTCTGTGATTAAAGCATTATTAGCTTAAATCGGCTGCGTCGTAGGATTTGAGTTAATAATGTTTTTTGGTTCCGAAGGTTATCAGTTCTATTCTCGTTGCGAGAATTAAACAAAAAAAAAAGAGAGATGAGGAAAAAAAAAATTCAATCGAGGTCAGTGAAAGTGATCGCAGAATCTTGAAACAGAGTGTGGCGTAATTCATTTCTCTCAAGGTGAAGGTTGAAAAGCATTGTGCAAGAAAAGCGCTAGGTTACTTTAGATAGCGCGTGATCTAAAGTAGTTATCTTTTCTCAAGGATGAGGAATTTTAGAAAATATAAAAAGATAATTTTTCGGTGCAAAACATCATTAGCGTTACAGGTGTCAAAGGAAATGGACAAAAAATATATTAGTGTTCTGATTTTATTTACTCTCGTTGTCGTAGAATTAATTTTTATAATATCAAATCACATTGAGGTAATTCAAAATGAGATTGATATAAACAATAGCACATGCTTTCTTTCAACCCATATAGGAAGGAAAATATTCTATCATGAGTGTAAAAAAGGGAGTGAAATTGTACATGATATTCGGCGTTTCTTTAGCATAAATTCAACATATTTGACACCAAGTATATTGGGAGTACAACTGAGCGTAAAAGAATTTCGGAAAATCTGTAAACAATGCTCAAACTGAAACATCCTTCTTGTCTTTTGTGCGTGGGGGCAAGCCAGTGTGGAAAAACTACCGTAATTCGACAGATTATTGCACAGAAAGCGTACGATTACGAATTCAAAAACATTATTTGGTCTTATAAAGCGTTCCAAGAATGGTTCATTAAAGAAAAAGGAATTAAATTCGTAGAAGGCTTACCTGAAAGGTTTGAAAGTGATAGCCTTTATATTTTTGATGATTATCTCCATTCCTTAGATGAGAAAGTTTCGCAGTTATTCACTATCACTGCGCATCATTCTAGAATAAGTGTGATTCTAATTTTGCAAAATCTATTTCCTCGAAATAAAGTGATGCGAGACATAAGTTTGAATGCACAGTATATAATATTGTTTAAAAACAACCGCGATGTCGGACAAATACAATGCTTTGCCAGACAACTCTATGGAAACAAAGCAGCATCGTTTATGGATGCCTACAAAAAGAGCACGCAAGGTTATTTTAACTATTTGTTGGTGGATCTACACCCGAGAACGGACGAAAAATATCGGCTCAGAGAAAGTGTGTTCCCTGATTCCAATGGAATTCATTGGATTTATGTACCGATAAAATGAAGAATGTAAAGAAGCATTATCATTTATTGAAACTACTCCTCACAGCATCTCCTGCGCAAAAAAGAGCAATTATACGTACTGCCGACAAAAGTCAGTTACATCTTTTCTGTGAGATTTGTTTAAATATTCTAGAAGGCAACCTTGCTGTCGATGTGAAGAAACTGAGGAAATATAAAAAAGCCATTAGAAAAATCGGGAATAAAAAGTTTATCGTTAAAACAAAAACAAAAAGAAATAATTCAAATTGGTGGGGCTCTCCCTTTTCTCATAGCGCCAGTGTTGACGGCATTAGCAGGCATTATAGGAAAAGCAATAGGGAACCGAATATAACATTTATCAAAATGTCAAAACGCATGGCCGTTGTTCAAGAGGAATTAGCAACATCGTACTTGTCTAAAACCCCAGACGCAGGATTGCATGACATTGAAAGTAAAATAGAAAATCTCTTGCATGCATCAAGTTATTCAGATGATGCAAAAGCTAAACTATTAAGCCAATTGATTCTCAAATATCGGCATATGGTGAGCGAACCTAAGCCTCCAGTACGTGTGACAATTGAAGAGGAAATTCCTAAAGAAAAATCCGCAGAAGTAGCGGAAAGAAATATTTCGGAAGATCCTATTGTACGCGATATCATTCTCTCTGTGCCTGCAAATTTCCAAAAATTCATTCCGGCGATTGTGGAGAAATTGAAAACACGCAGCTATTCTTGGAATGAGTTGGGGGAATTGATTACCGATAATCAGGCAGTTAAGCATTCAAATGTGATTGATCTATTTTCATATTTGATGAGGAACGTTAAAAAGGGTCTCGAACCTCACGGCTTTGCAGTTTTCTGGAAAGCTATCAACGAAATAAAAATCCCTACCCGGTGGATTGGAAATCAGAAGCTAGTGCAAAATCTAGGAGGTGATACGAGCTTACTCGAAAGTCACAACGACGATACGTTGGAATGGCCGCACACGCCTCGGAGGAAACAGAAGAACAGGAAAAGGAAATGGAAAGAGTATTAAAAGCGACATATTATGATTTTGCGAACCCTGCATCCTTCGGTGGAATTAAGAAACTATCAAAGACCACCAAAGTACCTTACGAAAAAAACAAAACAGTTTTTATCCTCACAAGACCCCTATTCCCTTCATAAAGGCGTTCGATACAAATTTCTTCGAAGAGCGACGCTTTCATATGGTATAAATGAGTTATGGCAGTGTGATCTAGTGGACTTAAAACATTTGGGAAAGCATAACAACGGATTTCGGTACTTACTTACCGTAATCGATGTATTCTCGAAATACGCCAGAGTGAGTGCTCTGAAAATGAAGACTGCAGAAGCCGTAAAAAATGCATTTGAAAACTTGTTTCAACAAGCAAAGCCTAAAAATATTCAAACTGATAAAGGCAGTGAATTTTACAATTCTCAACTGAAATCCTTATTTCAGAGGCATAGTATCAATCACTATTCTGCCGAAGGTGATCATAAGGCTAGCGTCGTTGAAAGGTTTAACAGAACGTTAAAAAACAAAATGTTTAGAGTGTTCACATATAGAAATTCGTATAAGTATGTAGATATTTTGCACTTGCTTGTAAAATCGTATAATGACACCGAACATCGCAGTATTGGTATGGCCCCCTCACAAGTGACTCGAGAAGTAGAACCACAAATTTTCAAAAAATTATATGGTTTTCTCGAAAAGAACCCGAAAGTGATTCTAAATAGGGAGATTAGTTAGAATATCTAAAGCAAACAAAACTTTTCGACGAGGATATTTACCAGGATGGAGTGATGAGGTCTTTAGAGTAAAAAAAGTATATTTCTCTCATCCGACTACATTTGAGCTGCAAGACCTAAAATCAGAAGCTATAAAAGGACGATTCTATGCAGAGGAACTGCAGAAAATCTCGAAACGCTCTGACGATTATTGGCGCATAGAAAAGGTGCTCAAAACAAAAGGCATAGGCAGGAAGAAAGAGTATTATGTAAAGTGGCAGGGTTTTGATGAGCGCTTTAATTCGTGGGTTAAGGAAGCATGGATGAGGTAAATGATTTCTACATCACGTTACCTAGCAATTCTAGCACTCAATTCTTTCCAAAAAATACGGCAAGCATCATTCAGAACGAAACTAGCTCGTCCGATCATATTAACAGGCGCATGGGAAGTTGGTTTATCAGAAATATTTGTTCCGCGAACCTGGTTCAACGTCGGCAACCATAATAATAAATATTCGATAACGTATGAAGAGACAAAAATTATCGAAAGGACTATGCAGAAT
>BMAO01030297.1:0-35647 GCA_019973975.1 Trichonephila clavata
ATATCTAAATGCTTACGTTTTAGGCAGTAAATTCAATACTTTTTCCTTCAGTTGATTTTTCCTTCATTCACATTATTTTAGCTAACACGAGAATGAACCAGTTCTTATAAACAAACTGTACATAGGACTCATGTTTAACACTTAAAACGAAATGCAGCAATTTTATCTTAAAGATATTTAGGATTTAAATTTAAAAATGACTACTCAAAATCCATTGTTATTTTTAAATGATTTTCTATGTATATATTCAAAGAATTTAAAAATGATAATTATTTGTACGTCAATGGTAAAATTATTTAAGTAGAAAAAAAGACATTATTTTACAACCAAATAATTAATATATTAATTCAACCGATAATAAGTTAATTTGTCTTAAAATAATTTTCAGACTTCTTTATTATAAATATTATCAGACTTCTTCGCCCCGTTTTGAATTTTTCTAATAAAATGTAATGAAAAAAAAGCAAAAACTAAATAATTTTATATCCATTAAAGAAAAATATTATTTGTAACATTTAATCCGTTGAAACTTGAGAAAAATGTTATTTAAATGCAGAAATTTTTTTTAAAAAAAAAACATTTTTTATTCCAAAAAAATTTGAAAAATTTCTATATTAAGAGACTTTTAGGAAGACATAAATTAAAATGATTTTTAATCAAAATTTAGAATAAGAACACAGTATTAAAATATACGATGAATCATGAAATTTCTTTATCAATGATACATAAAAGGAAGTGAAGTTTTATTTAAATATTACTTTCATTAACACATTGATTTTAAAAAGAAAAAAAAAATTAAGAATTTTTTAAAATCTTCTGCACAGTTATATGTTTAAGTTAATTTTTACAAAAAAAAAGACAAGTATGAAAATGTACATCCAAAAGTAGAATTATATGAAGTTGATATTAAATTGGGTCTTTTATGAATAATACAAAATTTTCAGTTGAGTTGAAGAAAAAGTTTAATATAAATATTCTTCCAACATTTTTTTAAAAAAATGACAGACGCTTTTGATATAACATTACCGGTTTGTAACGATATGAATTGATATAGAAAAATAGTTAAATACTTCAATTTGAATTAAATATCACTTGAGCTTTTAGACTGGTAATCAGTACCTATTCAAATGCAGCCACGAAGAAAAAGGCAGATGCAAAAAAAAAAAATTAATCTCGATTGATTGATTATTAATATTGCACTCGGAAGCAACGAGGCTATTAGAAAAATAATTCTGAAAGAATTTTTACAGAAAACTAATACATCATTAAGTTGAGAAGAAAACTAAGAAAATCCCAATGTCACTGATTTGACGAAGACTATTTTAGCCAATCATTTGAAAATTCGAGTTAAAAATGTCAAAATAAACAAAAAAGAAAAGCTATAAACTACTTCTGAGATGTGATTTTAAGTATTAAGACCTTATAAAATTTCAAAAGATTGTGGTGAATGCTAATCAATATAAATGAGAAACGTTAGAGGAAATCACGATTCCCCACAAAAATTTTTATTTCTCAGACATAAAAAAAATGCAACACACAATACGCAAGGAAAATTTTATACAATCATCCCTGGTTTGTTGCTTGCTAATATTTTACATTGGAATCAAAATTCTTTTTGAACATACGATAAAACAGAACTTTTCATGTTGCCAGATTCCTCGACCAAGATAATACATAAAAAAAGGAGAAAATTAATAAAAATCGTCAAGTTTATAAATAAGCGAGTTGCTTACGAAAAATTTGAAAAATTCCATGAAATATTGTATTTTACCTACAGGTAGTTATGTTACAAGAAAAATATCTTTTCGTTCATTGAAGTCGATGAATTATCTACACAAGTAAAAGGTCTTTGTAAAATCATTTATTAAAATGGAAAGTTTTCTTTGTATATAGAACATACATAATTCATTTTTATACTTATATCTAAATTTTAAAATGAAAAATATACGTGAAACTATTGGTGAATATTATATATAAAAACTTTTTTCAGTTTAAAAACAATTGAAATATTCAAAAATGCAAAAGTGTGTTTATATTACTTAAGAAACATTTAATGACTAGAGTCCCTAATTACGTAATTTGATAAACACTACTTTCTAGGAATATAAAGAAGGAAGTCTAGCATTGTCAGAAATTGGTGTCACTGGTATGAAGGATGTTCGAAAGGAACAGAAAAAAGTTTGGAAAATAGCCAAATTCAAAAATACATACGTTCTTTACCTAAGCCGTCTATTTATAACTTTTACTTCATATTAATTGTTACCCGTCTTTTTTTTTACTCGAAGAAAGAATATGAAAGGTAATTCAAGAGTTGTTAGTTAAACTGAAAACAGCGATTTTTGTATCTGTATCGTCTTAGAAAGTTATATTCCTCACATGTTTTCATAAAAATAAAAAAAAACATGTAAATGTACGTATACTGTAAACTATTTTTTTTTTTTTTTTGCTTATGATAAAATAAAGATGTAATAAAAAAGAAAGAAAAAAAATTAAATACACTAAATAATAAAAAAAAAAAAATAATAACAACGGCGCACCAAGGAGTTGCCCGATTATAATGAAATTCCGTATACAAAGACATTTGTGCGAACATGCAAATGATTAAAATTTGGCGTCCAATGAATGAATAGCCGGAGATACAGAGCATCCAAACTGTGCAATCAGCAGATGTCCTATAAGAAACGACTCTCAATCTAATGGTCAAAATTTCTGTTGCATTACGATTTAGGAAACCTTTCAACGACTGAAAAAATGCCTCGCCGCAGGATTCGAGCTCATTGAGAGCAACTGTCAGAGTTTGAAAGAGGTCGTATCATTGGATTGAAAGAGGTAGGTTGGGCAAATTGGAGAATCGCTCGTCATATGGGTCGATGATGATGAGTGCCCAAAGGAACCGAGCTCACCCGAAGAGGGTTTAGAGTTACAATCCGTGTCATATGGGTTGAAGCGATGTGGCCATTAGAAGATGCTAGCAAGAATGGGTCGAGAATGGCAGATTTCAGCTCATGATGGTAGCGGTTGACCTAGGGCCACAGCGTATCGGTAGGGCAGATTGATTGTCAGATCAGCTGTCACAGCGCCTGATTCGTCATTATCAACCATCAAACTTGCAACCCGCACACGAGTGTCCACCATGAGCATTCGCAGACGGCTGATAGAGCGAAATTTATGCTTGTACCGACCTAGCCAGATTATAGTGGTGCTTGGCTTGATCAGGTTGGAATCGTCCTGACTGAGGGCGTATAGCCTTTAGCTTCCCGCTTCAAACTGTGTCCTGATGATCATCGAAGATGTGTCTGGAGACGCCCAGAGCAGCGTGCCGATCCTGCTTTCACTACTGCACGTTCCACAGGCCCTAAACCAGGAGTTATGGTCTGGGGTGCCAACCGGACCCCTTTGGTCGTCATTAGAGGCACACTTACAGCTCAGCGGTACATCGACAACATTCTGAGAACTGTTTTGCTACCATTCCTTTTGCAGTACCCTGGCCTTATTTTTCAGCAAGATAATGCCAGACCACATACGGCACGTGTTGGTATGAACTATCTTACACCTTAACAAACACATCTTGGCCATCCAGATCGCCAAATCTCTCTCCAATCGAGCATATCTGGGATATGATTGGAATGCGACTGGATCTACCAGGGAGTGTTGATAACCTGGCCCGTCAATTGGAGCAAATTTGGCAAGAAATACCGCAGTGCACCATCAGGGTGCTTTATCACTCTATGCCACGTCGTGTGGCAGCTTGCATCCAGGCTAGAGGTGGGTGAACACCTTATTGAGCTCGTTATTATGTAACTATGTAACTCTCAAATCATTCAATTTTTCTGAAATTTTATTAATTATTTTACTAGCCTACCGTGACTCCAAGTGAACTGTCTATCAGGCAATTAATTAAAACGTACAAAGAATGAGTTGCATTAAAATTAATTTAATTAATCGCATTAAAATTAAATGGAAGAGTTAAATTTATTGCATTAAAATAAATATATTTAGTTGCATTTTTAAATAACGAGTTGCTTTTTTTAAAAAAAATAAAAGTTTTACGAGTAAAAAATTTAAATTAGTGCCTTAAATATATATTACTTAGCGATCAACATTTAATAATAAACTAATGTAATTTGCTAATAATTTATGTATGTTTGAATACCTATGTTATTTTTTTGTTCGTATTCAGTATTTTGCGATTATTAATGAAACTGAAATTTTACAACGCAGAATTAAAAGTGTTTTAAATTCGATTTATCATAGGCGCATTTAATAATTTTTCATCTTTATGATGTATTATTGAATTATATTGATAAATTATAAGTATTAATAGAAACTGGATGCATTTAATCCGGTATTGCAATACAAAGGGTCGATCCCACAATTTTAAGAAAATATTTCATATCCAGACTAAAAACGAAGTTAAAAGGGATTGTCCTTTATAGGCCAACTTTAAAAAAAACCCAAAGCTAGTTAGAGTTCTTAACCTGCTCGATGAGACGAGAAACAACATATAGTATTTACACAAGAACAAGGACAATATTATTTTAAGCATCCTCCGAATTATTGTTACATTTGCAGCTATTATAGCAATGACGCTCAGTATTTTATTCGCATTTAATCATTAAATAAATCATATTTTATTTACTTACATTGGTCAATATTGAACAAAATAATAAACTGCAGATACATTAAGATTTTCTATTTTATTGTTCATAGATATTTTCTACGAAATAAACGTGCATAGAAATGTATTTATCAAACATTATTTGATATATTCATATATAGTTGTACTTAAACGTATGAAATTTATAAGCAAGTACGTTTTTCCCTCGGAGAATTTATAAGAAATATCCATTTTAACATTAAAGAATTTTATAGTCCAAAAGGTATTTCTAATATTTGCAGTTTCTTGCAATCTACGAATTAATATATCAGATGTTCATTTCGTCAATAGTATTAAATTTTTACGAAAAAAAAAATCATATTTTCTTAATAGATCAAATTTAAATTAATTTAACAATTTTTGAAAAAAAAGAGTATACTTTGAAAAATATAAAATTTCATGTGATCATATAGTGCTGTCCCTTCTTGCTGTGTATTTTCCTCAGCCCAATCAACGTAAGGAAATAAAAACACCTGAATCAATTTTTCGAATTTACTCTTCTGGAACATATCAACGATGTTTTAATTTAAAGTAATGATTCTTGGGTTCTTAGTTCTTACTCTTTTTTTTCAAATTGAATGTGTGGTTATTGAAATTCAATAAAAAGTATTCCTTTCCCATCTTGTCTCTGTAAAGATAGATATTTTTCGAAGTATGTAGTACATAATACTTAAGAAAAATAGAGAGGAAAAGTCTAAAAATAGTTAACATTTATTGGAATATGTGTAGTTAAATTTAAATAATATTAAATAAACATTAAAAAACCGGTGCTCACAACTTACTTAGGAATAAAATTTTACCTCCGTCTTAATACACGAAATTCAATTTTGTTTTGAAATATCTATTTACCGAAAATAACACTTATGTGTTGATAGTTTTGAAAAAGGCAGCATAATTTTTAAAAAATATCGATATTTTTTGACATCACTAGAATATTGAAAATAACCACACTGCTTAATTTGCTTTTAAAAAAAAGATCTATTTTACAAAAAAAGTACGTTGTAGTTTATTAAATTTGTGTTCTTTAACTTTCGCTTCTGATTTCTTCTTCCGTTGTACTTATCTAAACCGGAACTTGTGTCTGTTTCTAGAAAAGTAAACTTAGTACGATAAGTACAGATTAAAACGGCATTCTAGTTTTACCGAGCACGCTTCGAAAAAAGAATGCAAATTCAAACCATTTTCTTTAAAAGGATTTTAGAAGTAAGAAAAATCAATTTTATAGAAGTTTTCGATCTCAAGTTTTACTTTTGTAAATCTGTCGAATTCAAAAATACTTAAGATTTGCAAGTGAAACAGCCGAGTTTCGAGTTTAAAATCAGAGAAAATAGATTTATTACTTATTACTTTCTAATTAAACAAATATCCTTCATTTAAAATATATCCACTTAAAAAATAAGTCAGATAAGCATCCTAGCTTATATATGAAGAAAAAAGGTTATCGCTAGAAAAAAGGGCATTATAAGGTTCATTATACCCTTCCATGAGGTTCATTAGAGAAAGAGGAAAAAACGTCTTAGAAATGACCAGATCTCTGAAAATAAATGTATTATATTAAATAGCAACACTCATTATACTATTGATATCAATTTCTTATTCTTAAATTTCTGAAAATATATCAAATTTATAGCCAAAGCGGTACTTATATGCATAGAACCGTCGACAGTTTCGTCAAATCAAAAGATGTCGCCAATTTAAAAAATGTCGCTAAATATTATCATCATTATTATTGTATTCGAACGTGGGTAAGATCGATTTCCACCATTGGCTGTGTATCTCAGTATTTGACAATATCTTTCTATATGACGAAATTGGGCAAGTTCCAACAAAATTTATATAATTCATATTCTTTGATGATCATTTTGACTGATATATTTAAAACTAACAATTCCTCGTAAACCAAAAGAAAAACACGGTCTTATTTCTAAAAGATGGAGGGGGTAATTCAAAGAATTAATATAATTTAAAATTATGATCATTTCCATTGTAGTGCAAAACCTTTACAGCAGCACCTCAATTTAAGTTACGAAGATTATTTTACAAAACGCACTATTTTAACTTTTCTGTTTTTCAAATTTTTAGCATTGATAAAGTAAACTTGATTCTAGAGTTAACATTTTTTTTTTAAATTTAAGAAATGTGAAGCTTTTCGAACTTAACACGATTTTTTGAAAAAAAATATTAAAAATAACCTTTTTTTTTTTAAAGTTTACCATATCTCGAAAAAGCATATTTTCTCGTTCCCTAACTTTTAAATCTGTAAAAAAACTATTCACACAACGAAAGCATAAAAACAGTAATAGAATAATTTTAAGAGGATGTATAAACAAAATGCGTTCCAGTAAATAAATAAAAATAGAGCCACCAAAAATACTCCATTATCGAACTTCTAGATAAATCTTCTACTTCTTGTACATCAACACATTGAGAGCTAGTGCTAACATGTGGTCAGAGGTAAACAGATTTTGCGTGAAACTGATAAAAAGGCTTTCATGATTTACACAGGTTTCATAAAGCTGCGGGTTTAAATAACGGGATAACTGTATTTACGTAACGATACAGAAACGGAAATATACGCAAGTCACTCACACAAGAGGACTGATTTACGAAGTAAAATTCACAGCAGTTATACAACGATTTTCGATCCTGAATTATGCTTTTAAATAAGAACAATTTCTTCAAAATTCCACATTTTTTTTAAAAAAATTAAATAATTTTGCATAAAATTCCCCCCAAACAAGTTTTATATTACATAAAAATACACTTCATAAAAAAAAATATAACAGCTTAATTTATGTTACAAAGCGTTCATAATTCGGGGCGTGAAAATTCTTGAGATAGTTTTATGTGCTTGATATTTATTTAAAATATGAAATGACCGAAGTTGGCAAGTATGTATTTAAATATATATATATATATATATATCACATATATAGAAATATATTTAAAGTTGTTTGTGCATCAGGTTTTATAATCATAATGGTATTCATCATGGCAGTAAAGAGCACGTAGTGAATGTTTAATTGGAAAAAAAAAACAGAAAAAATTGCGTTTAGAGAGTTCATTTTTCAATTTATAAAACAGTAATACTTTTTAAAAAAGATTTTTTAAAGCTATAATTACAATTCCAAACTACTTTAATTTTTATTCTTTGCAATTGACTTGTCATAATTTCTTAGTTATTTCCAAATACAAATGCTTAAAATTTGCGGAATCAAGTTACACTTTATGATTTTAGGAGAATATTAAAGAAGTAAAAAATAAAACAATAAAGAAAAACGAAAATTAAAAGTATTTTGATTTTAATAAGATATTGTAGGAATATTTTTTTAAAAAGAAACTTAAAGATAAAAAAAATCGAACGACAAGAAATTCCGCGTGATGCAGTTTTAAGACATATTTAATTTTTCGTATACATACAAGGGGTGATCAAATGAAAAGGTACGAAACGACACGGTGGGTACAAATATAGACTTTATTCAAAATATACACCATAGGCCTGAGCACAACGATCCCACTGATGAACAAGCCGCAGGATTCCTTGTTCCCAAAATTCCTGTGGCTGAGACGAGACCCAGTCCTTCACAGTGTCCTTGAGTACGTCGTCCGAGTTGAACGCTTTCCTTTCAAGTGTTTCTTCAGTGGACCAAACACATGGAAATCGCAGGGTGACATGTCCGGACTGTAGGACGGATGGTCCAACGTCTCCCATTGGAACTTGTCCAGTTCCATTTGTGTGACTCTGGAGACGTGTGGACGCACGTTATCATGGAGCAGAACCACACCCTCCGTGAGCAGCCCTGGTCTTTTGTTCTTGATGGACCTGCGTAGGCGTCGGAGTGTCTCACAGTACACATCGGAGTTAATGCTTATTCTGTGCTCGAGTCATTATGTGCTCGCATCATTTGGACGCCGCTTTTTATAAGAGCCTTTGCTCTCTCCTGCGCATGCAGGCACCCGCGCATGATCCGATCCCAGTCAGAGTCTCCAATGGCATCCCGAGATGTCTCGCTACATTATCCCTTGGCGGAATATGCAAATATTTAACTGTTTCATTTTTATGTCGTTTCGTACCTTTTCATTTGATCACCCCTTGTATAAATACATTAGTTTAAACTTCAATAAAACGCAGAAAAGAATACAGTTTAATTCTTTCAATAATGGTCACGTTAAAAGTTTAGAAAATTGACTTCCGCAAAAAATCACGTTAATATTTTGAATAATTTTATTTTTATTATCGTTAATTAAAAATAACTTCAGTTTTTATGCAACCATCCAAAAGTTTTCAGCCGATATATTATAAATATCTTCAATTCAATATATGTATTGAATGATGTAATGTCAGTAGAACCAAAAACACTTATAACATTAAAAATCATAAAATCTATTTAACACACAATGAAAAATAGGGATGAAAATATTAACAAAACAATTATCTGCTAAATTATTGGTTTTGTAAATTTAGTAAAACGCATTGCACACAGAATTATATTTTTGTGTTTTAAATCAGTAGCTATCCATAATACCCACAAGTAAAATTACCTTCAAAACGTAGTTTGTCAAATAAGTTTAAACATGAAAACAAACTGTTTCAATCAGGTGACAGTATATTAACACACACGCTAAAATATCTACAAATATATATATATTAAAAAAAAAACAGAAAGAGGAGAGAAAATCTCTCATATTAAAAAATAAATAAACTGGAATTTTTTTTTTTTTTTTTTTGCGACTTCGTCTTTTTTAAAGAAAGAGAAATATAAGAGGGAGAATTATATGAAATACTCAAAACTACTAATTTTTTGTAACTTTAAAATAACTAAAGCGCACCTTAAAACATTTAACGCAAACAATACTTTGACTTTAAAGCTGGTTTTAAAATTCACAAAGCGAAAACTGAGTCATTTCTGACAGCAAAGAATCAATTTTTGTAAAAATAATCATTTCGTCACTCAAAGCTTTGAAGATGGAAACAAATGAATGTAATAAACAATCTTCACTTAAACCGTCATTCTTCAAAATATATAATAAGAGGATTTCCCACATCTAGTTTGTAAAAGTGGGAAATTTCGTGTATTAAAAAAAGAGTGTCGCAATGTCGTGATTTTTCGCTCAAAGGGAGAGAATAATAGGTCACGCTGATGTTCATGGCAGGATTTGAGGAAGCACTACGTTCGAAAATACAGTGATAATGAAGCTTTAACTTACTTTATACAAAGTATCTAGTTTAAAATGTTTGAAATATTTTTCTTTTTTATTGTTGCATCAGGTTTAAACTTCATAGATCATTTACATTGTTTATAAAAGCAAGTTGCCTTTATTTTTTCAATTCCTACTAACGAAAATTAGATTTATCGGGTGCCAGGGGAAATCGCTTATACCCAATCAATTCCTACTATTAGTTCACTCTCTCCCTATAATATATATATATATATATTGTTCAAATTTTCAATCGTGAATAAAAAATTTTCTACTTATCCATTCAAGTACAATTAATTTTTTTAAAACTTGTAGAGGATGAACTTGATGTTACTACAGTTTTTCCAAATATTAATTCATTAATCAAATTAAATAATGAATAAATAGTAACAAACAAAAATAATAGTCCAACAGAATAGAAAGGAAAATTGTTTGTTTTGTCCCTGTAGCGCAATGGATAGCGCGTTGGACTTCGAATCCAAATGTCGTGGGTTCGAATCTCACCTGGAATGGCCTAATTTTTGAGAATGTGATTTCTTTTAACTATACTATTTTATTGAAATAATTAAGTTTAATTAATGAATAAATAGTGATTAACAAAAATAACAGCCAAAAACCATATATAGGAATGTAAATGAAAAATTCCAAGGAAAATCGCTTTCTATTTTGCCACTTAATATTGTGATTCTGTCAAATGTTTATACATATTTAAATTAATCGTAATTATTTAATAAAAAATAACTAAAATAAAATTTTTCTTTGTTGACCTAAGTAGGAATTGACAAATTTTTTTTTATATTACATGTTTTTCAATAAGAATATTTATTGAGAAGAACGAAATTGTATAACTGGATAAAAATAACTCACGCTTTTACCTTTATATATATAAACTAATACAATATTTTAGAATATAACAGGATTAATTCTTTGGAAATAGAAATACTAAGTCTTTTTTTTACCAATTTTTTTTTTCGTCTAGAGTTTCTTCCATTTTTACGTTTTATGCATAAAAAATTGAGTAGATAAGGAACTTTTTTTTGATAATACCTCAATGATTTCAAAGTAATACAAATTGATGAATGTTGGATTTGTGATAAATAAACAAGAAACTATGTGGATCTTAAAACCGAATTGTTGATGGCAATTTTACTCGTAGTCATATGTTAGTTAATGGAACAAATAGTTAATTTAGTTTTATACCAAATTCTTATATTTTTAAAAGAAGTTTTTCTTCTCAAATCCTTCAAACACACTTTAATTTCTTTTGTTGAGGAAAAGATACAAATAAACTTATTCACGAAAATATCAATATGAGGAATTGAAAATGATCAAAGGAAAAATAATCATAGAAATGCTTTCAATTATAATTAAAATTATAAGGAAAATGCTACATATTGCGCTTGGTTCTATAGTAAAACATTTCTTTACATGAAATCAACCACAAGGCTAAATAAATACGTCCTTCTATGCTTAAACAAATAAGTCATTCTAAAGAATAAATTCATTAATTTAAATTTAATTAAAGCAGTCGGTTTTGATATTATATTTAAACATTTTAAATTAAAATAATCGTTATCGAGCTAACTATAATTTTATACTTCTTATATTCGCATAAAATAAATAAATTTTGTTGAACCAAAAAATAAAAATTAGAAATAAATTTTTAAGAAGATTTTGTTGTGTAATAAGGAATTATTTTAGTTATACTAAAAATAAATTTAAGACTAAAAATAATTGTTTAAACTTTTTAAAACATAATATTTTTATTAAATGTATTATATATATATAGAATATCCTATATAACTGTGCAACATTAAACTATAAATTTCTGAAAGTCAAACAAAAATTCTACATGCTCCAGAAATAAGAGTTTTTAATTTGAATCTGAGTTAAATTTGCATCTATTGTGATAAATTGTAAATATTCTGAAATATTTTTGGTTTACCGAATTAAAAAATCTACTTAATTGATTTTCTTTAAAAAAAATTCTATTTTTTAATCTATTTTTAGGGAATTTCATTTTTTAGTTTTTAATTACGAATTAACGTGATCTTTAAGTTTATTGCAAGGGAACGAATTAGCCCGGAAAAGAATCAAATTATTTTAAATATAATTATTTCTAAATAAAACTGAAAAGATGAGTTGCTTCACGAAATGAATTTTGTTAATCAAAACCTTAATAAAACTAAATTAATAAAATAACTTCAAAAAAATGTCTTGTTTTTTCTTTTGCAAAAAATTCAAAAGAAACCTTTTGACTCTGTACACAGCAATAGCTAAAATATAATATTGTATATTTTTTTTGTATAAGTTGCAAAAATAAATATAAAACAATTCCTTTGCATTTTTCAGAAAAATTCAGATCTAAAAATTTATTATAAAAGAAAATAATTCTTCATTTTTTAAAGAAATTTGCTCCTATTTTTAATTACTTGATATCGTCTTACTTTTTAAAAACCAGAAGTGGTTTGTAACTCATTTGGAACTAATGATGATAAGACTTCAATAAAGCTATAAGAATACATATTTCCTCTTAATTCCTCGAAAAGACTTTGAGATGTTGTTTAATTTAACATGCAACAGAGCCACCTATATTCAATTGACAATTTGGTTGGTTTGAAGTGGCGCGTTTATCCGGTAGAACAGAACCCGGGACCTTTAGGTCCGAAACCGAGTAACTTAACCACTACACCAAAATGATCACCATGGTGCGGAGGTTGTTACTGGCTTATGTAGATGATACCGCTACAGGTTGATTGATCGTTATTAACTCTTCACTTCGTAGCAACACGAGAACTGTTGGCAGCACATTCCGTGATTTTAAATCACGATCAAATGACGGAGGACCACGTATGAGCGAGCACCTCACTTTCCAAACTTTCCCATCGCGCCAACGTGAGGTTGAGAACCTCGAAAGAATTAACATTCATTACTCCCACACGTCAGGATTTTTGTGGCTCCAGGACTCGAACCCATAACTGTTTAGAAAGAATGACCAAAACCGAGATTTTACAACCATAGTTCTTCGACTACAGCGACTACGAAACAATGTGGAACTCGAGGGCTGAACTATTGCATACCCTTGTCATTGTTCGAAATTTCAAGCAAAAATATATTTAGTAGAAAAGTATTAATATTTTACCTACAGCTATTCAGTATTATATAACCTTTTGGAACAGAATTTTTATTAAGTTATGTGATCTATATTATCGATTCTTCAGTTTAAGGGGACACAGTACGATTCAATTGACAAAAATCAATCAAAAATTGATATAACATTTTTTAGTCTAAATTTTTTAAATAATATTCAAAAAGCCCAGTGGCTGAGAGATAGTGTATCACGCTTCCACGCCTCAAGTCCGCGGTTCAAATACCGACCTGGACAAGGTCGACTCGGCCTTTCATCTCTTCAGTGGGTCGATAAATAAATAAATACCAAGCTTGCTTGGGAACTGAACCCTGAGGGTTTTCGCGTCAGACTGACCACTTGACCGAAACATCTGCATCCCAGCGGCTAAGATCACATAAACTGAGACAGGCACAATAGGCCTTAGCCCTCATAGGCTGTTGCGCCACTGAGTTGAGACCACAGTTTAATTTTCAAAACCCCCAAAAAATTTGAAAGCTCCGATAGAAAAACAATTCAGAATTATAACTTTTATGTTCGTTTTTTTATTTACACCCCAGTGGCAAATAAAAACTTTAAACTGACTTATCTCAGAAAAAAAATAACCAGTTTATATCTTCATTTAAAATTCTAGAACTTTTTTTCTATTGTGGCAAATGCGTTGATATATTTTTTCTACCTATTGTTATTAGAGTATGTAACAAAAGTTGGTACGCATTTTTGAATAAAAGCAATACTTATTTTTTAAAAAATATTTGAATTTAGAATTCATACATTTTTATATGAAATTTCAAAAGCTATCATGAAAAAATAATTTTACAAATATCAGTCATGTTAGTAGAAAACTCATACCAAAGTGTATTATACATAGTTTGACGTACTATTAAATCAAATTTTATGCGTATACATCAATTACTGTAGCAGGAGCAGCATTTTAAAAATCCTTTAATAAACTTTTAAATTTTTCTTTAAAAAAAATTAAATGGTTAGCATTTTGTAGTACTTAGCACAAAACATGTTTTAAATAATACATATACATAGGTTACAAGCAAAAAGATCATTAAATCAAAGATTTTTTTTGTACTATGTCCCATAAAGGAAAATGCTCTCCTACAAACCTCTTCAAGGAATAGCATCATGACCTATAATTTCGCATCCGCCTTGCAGACAGAAAATCTAATTAGCTAAACCACTACAAATCGTAAAATGTTCGGCGATACGAAGAAATGCCTAAAAAAACAAGGCAGTTCGAAATAATTTTAATTTCCAACAAGGCTTTTTCCTTGAGTAGTCCCTTTCGATGCAGTGAATGAGTTACTCAGCGTCCTATAAAGATTAGTAAAACCTCAAAAATGTGCAATCAGGTAATCTGCATTTATTGAAGTTGACTCAGGGCAGATGCTATTCGAAAACAACCGCAAACAAATTATACATTGCATTTGGCTGAAATGGAATGAAGAATTAACTTTTCTCCGGAAGAGGAAAAAAAAATATTTCTCCTTATAAAAACTACACATTTGGGTTATCGAAAAACATCTGCATTAAAAACAGTCATTTAAAACGCATATTTATTTAAAATAAAAAAATCTATATAATAAGCTTCTTCAAATTTTTTTTCCGCTGTAGAGTTTATAGGCACGATTTTTCAATCTTAATTTTTTTTTCAAGGAATGAATGCAAATAATTTTGTATTTTCTCAAAAAATATTGAAATGTTACAAAAATTACCGCATCAGTATTTTATGTCTATTTTGTAACTTTATGGGATTTATTGTCATTTCTTTAACGTTTATGCTTAGCGAAATTTTTAAATCTAATATATATACATATATATATATGCGATATATTTTAAATATTACTTCCATTTTTAAATTTAGTATTCAACTTTTATTAATTTTGAATTAATTGTTATCAAATCTTTTTTTATTCACTTATAAATTAATGGAAGTGTTGGAAAAGATGAAAAACATTCTAAAGTACTATCAGAAGCTCCGGAAAAAGCTCGTAATTTATTCTGGAATCAAAACAAATTTCTTTTTTTGGATATGTGATATTCGCTCCGAATATACTTTTGCTTAGAAACAATAATTGAAAACAAAAATTAACTAGCAAAAAAAAGGGAACAGAGACAGAAAACCAAGGATTTATTTACCTTGTAACACATTACAATGAATAAACACATTGTGATATGCTAAAGACCCACATGCTTCATTCAAACAATGTATTCAGTGTTTGGCGATTTGTTTCAGCACATCTCTGATTTCATTATATATATATAACTTAAATACATATTCATTTCTAAATGCACAAAAATTCATAAGAAATTTTTTTCCCTCTGAACTTTTAAGTCCCTTATAGTTAATAAGTTCATCAAGTAAATTTTCATCATCAGAAAATAACACATAATTATCGCTGAATTAAAGTAAGCTGTTTAAAAAGTTTTATTTTTACAAGAATTTTAAAACAGCTAAATATTGGCAATTATCTATATATAGAGAAAAATTGTTAATTTTGAATTAATTATGCACTAGAGCAACCCGAAGGTTATTGGCCACGAATTTAGTAATTTTAAACGGCGTTCAAATGCCGTTGATGACAACAGAAGTTATACCATTTTCCTAACTTCTATGCTTCATCAAGAGAACAACTTTGAGGCTCAGTTCCATTTAAGATGTTTCCGTAATCCTGTATTATGGGTCATTAGTAAAAAGACGAAAATCAGGAAACACGGCTAGATTTGTACATGAGTACCGAGTTCCAGATACTTATCACTTGAATACCGAAACCATATAAGAATGGGGGAAAAAGAATATTATGCGTAAAATCTTATTTCTGTACTTATTCATTTTATTCAACGGATTTTCGTAAGAAATTATTTTGAACTCAGTTAAGTAGCAATGAATGAGTGAGTGAATATTAACATCGCAATATTTAGCTACTCGAGAGCTTTTGGCGAAGGGCGAGTGAGTGAATACTAACGTCGCATTGTTCAGCTACAGGAGGTCTTTTAGTGACGGACCTCGTAATTTTGAACCATGGTCAAGTGACGAGGACTACACCTGAACTGGCACCCCCTCTCCTAACTATCACACCACACCAACGGGAGGACGTTCTAGCTCTCGACAGATTTAACGTGCATCGCTCCCCTACACGGCGGGTCTTTAGTGGTTCCCGGCTCAAACTCGTGACACGCCAGCCACGATCCAATACCTTGACCACTAGGCTACCGCAGCCCCCTTTTGGCGACGGACTTCGAAATTTTGAATCATGGTCAAGTGACGAGGACAACACCTGAACTGGCACCACCCTCTTCTAACTTTCATACCTCACCAACGGGAGGACGTTTGCGACACGACAAAAAACATGTAACAGCCATCTCTGTACGGCGGGTCTTCAGCGGTACTAGGCTCGAACACATGACACGTCTCGGTCACTCGTCCGTTACCTTGACCACTAGGCTACCGCATCCACCAATCTAGTATGAAAGGCAACATTTAAATTAATTGCTCTCAATTTTTAAGATGATCTAATCATATATAAAATCTTCAATCGAAACGAGTTTCGAACCCGTAATGGGTGACTGATTATATATTTTTCTACGAAACTATTAACCACAAAAATTAGCAATAATATCGATATTATGTACACTATAAGCATTTTACTTGTTGACGGATTGTTTAAAATCGTTGCATTTCAAAGTGTCGTGAGGGCCGATTGCGACATGCCTCATAATTTTGATTCTTGGTCAAGTGACGAGGACGACACCTGAGCTGGGCATCCCTCTCTGGAAACTTCCACACCACAATGAGGAGTTCAGCTCCTATGTAAGGCACCAACGAGTTCACATGAGTTCGAACCCAGTATCACTGAAGACCCGCCGTGCAGGGGGGGGGGGCTGATGCATGAAAAATATGCCGATGCTCAAATGTCCTCCCGTTGGTGTGGTGTGGAAGTTAGGAGAGGGGGTGACAGCTCAGGTGTCGTCCTTGTCACTTGACCATGGTTAAAAATTTTGAGGTCCGGCGCCAAAAGCTCTCGTGTAGCTTAATAGTGTGACGTTAATATTCACTCACTCAATGCCGAACACGAGTTGATTACCATGACCTATTGACTGTCGCGTCCACAACGTCTTATGGCAAATAAACATTAATTTTCTGAATTTATCTATTATTTGGGAACACAAAATGACTGTGTGTAAATATTATGTGTCTAAAAAATAATTTACTTCCTTTCTATTCCATTCATAACAAAATATCGAGGATGCGAGTGAGTGAGTGATTTTGGGGTTTATTGGCGCAAGAGCCGATTTCGGCTATACTGCGCCAAACATTTGTTTTAATATCTGTGGTCTAGACGGGAAGAGAAAGAAAGAATGAATTGAATGACAAGAAAGAGGGTCGAAAATAGAGAAGGATCACTAGGGTACCCCGGGTTCGAAAAATATCGAGGATGTATCGCTTCAAGTAGTAAAATAATAAGTGAAAGCTTAGATGATTTTCGGTCTCATCTTGTTCAAAGTTAGCAATCTTTTCAAAAAACATTTATACATAAAATATGAGAAAACACATGATTTAAGATGCAGTCAAGCTGAAACATTTTAGATAATAAAAAATAAAATATTTTTAAATTAACAGTGTAAACTAGGGCTAAAGAAATGGAAGTAAGCATTTAAAATCGCATTAAGGAATTCGTAAAAATCCAAATTTATTGGCTTTCTTGGTCTGTTTTATCTTTTTAAGTTTTGAGCATTTAACATATTCAGACGGAACGAAGATAAATGAAAATTAACATTTGAAAACCTATTGGAAAAAAAAAGTTACAAGATAAATAATAATATAAAATTTCCCCTTCTAAATTTCTTCTTCTTATTTTATTATTATTATTATATATATAGAGAGAGAGAATAAATAATGTTATTTCGCTCTTAGCAGTAATTATTTGAACACAGAGGGCTTTCTTTACACAATGCACATTGTTAAAATACTTCTAATATTAAAAGGGCATAAAATTATTTCCAGATTAACGTAGTACGTATTTTATTCTAACAGAAGTAAACCTGTAGTTATAAATATTATATTGTTATTTATTATTAATTGTGTGTGTGTGCATACATTTATATTAACTTAATGTTATTCGTAATATATAGACATATGAGTGAGTGAATAGTAACGTCGCACTGATTAGCAACACGAGGGCTTTTGGCGACGGTCCGCGTAATTTTGAACCATGGTCAAGTGACGCGGACGACACCTGAGCTGGCACCCCACACCAATGGGAGGACGTTTGAGCTCTCGACAGATTTAACGATAGACATATGAGAAATTTTAACATGAAATAAAATACCCTGTATACAAACTTTTAATACTGTTTACCTCTAATATATAATTGCTTTATACACCCTGATATTGATAAACCTCCAGCATAAAGAAATGTCTCGAACCCAATAACTCCTTGCCAAAAAACAATGAAATTTTACATTATTTTGAATAAATTTTTTAAGTCCAGCTTAAGAAAACACCGTACAACACTCAAAATTCTTGAAAGTGAAAAATTGGAATATTTATATTTGAAAAAGGAATCAATGTTTTTGAAAAGATAAATATAGAATACAAATATATTAATCGCGAAGATGTGTAACATTTCATGATTCAGGGAATGTGTCAAATTTTTAAGCGCTGTAAATGCTATTGATATAATATTGTACTGAAAAGGACTACCAAAATAATTTTCAGAATGAAATATTTTTCCCAAATGAACCAAAATAATAGTAACTTCCACAAAATATTTTTATCCTCTGGAATAGAATAATCCATTTTACAAATCAATTTTGATACACTATTAGTTACGATTGTAAAAGCGTTAAATTATTAATTATTTTGAAAGATTTATTCTGTTGAAATATTCAGTTATACGGAAATCCTAGCATTATTTTATTTTATATACAGTATTCTATGCAGAAATAAAATTTCTTTTGATTGTGTAAATTAAGCTAAAAATAATTGCTTTTAAATACTAATTTTTGAAAAGTCAGGGATTAAACGGATCAATTTTGACCCAAAATAATACAATTGTAATTTAATTTTAGCTACATATTAAATTTCATCGTCTTCATAAACACATGAAACCCAAATGAATAAAATTATCTGTATTAATTAAGCAATAAGTAGATTGCATGAGTTACTGCTTAATATAGATACAGTTTTAATTTTATTATTTCTTTCGAAGGGATATAAAAAGAAATTTCCTTTTCTTTGATTCACCGCTTGTTGTCGCATTTTGTTTTTTAATCCAGGAAAGCGGCGATTAGAGCTTGGATGTTTTTTCAACCTCGTCGCCGTTTGTCATTCACCCTTCACCAAGTATCATGACCAAGGTCATTAGAAACCTATAAAAGGTGACTTTTTTTTTGCTGTAACATTTCATCTGGAGGTGTTGTAGTTAAAGGTATAACAAATTATTCAAAAATCAAGCAATTTATAAATGAATAAAATTATCTACGGTGTTGAAAATTTCAAAAACGCCGAATAACGAATAAACGCATAGATGGGAAATTTAAGTAAATCCGTATGATATAAGTCACAATATTTGTCTTTTAAAATACCAAATGTTACATTGCTATTTTCAATTTAAATTTGTGTGTGTGTGTATGATACACATTTTTCAATAACAATTTTTAAGGAATTAAATAGACGCCCATCCGGTATAATGGTTAGAGACCCTGACTGCGTTCGAATTCCGGAGAAGAATGGATGTTTGTGAATGTATAGTACCCCTTTGTGGCATGGAGGTACTCTAAATAGCCGTCAAGCCGCAAGTCCTCTCGTGAGGTTGGTGAAGGGGAAGAGAGGTGGGAGGCCCCTGACCCCCCCCCCGGGTGTGTTCTGCTTCTAAATTGTGGTGGAACCGAGCTAAAAAAATCACACGGTCACCTGCATGATGCTTAAGGCTACGGCCAAAGACAGGCGTACATTTAGAAGTTCAACCAGTCTCTGGCAACTTTTCTTTCAGGAAGGTCAACAAGCACTTAAATTAATTTTATCACAGCAGTACTAGAATTGTGTACATTGATAATATTATTAAAACTTGTAACTTAGTCTAAGTGATGAGAACATTAATGGTGAAGATAAATTTTTTTAACGGCATCCATCTATGAGGGATTTTTAGAGAGGCCGATATTCCATTAAACAAATCAAATGTCGGCCTCGTCCAAGTCCAAATAGTGACGGCCTGAACTCCAGTTGTTTAAATTTTTCTCCAGATTCACCCCACCCCCCTCCACACACACATTGAATTAAAAATTTTTTAAAAAAAACCGTGTATATGTGTGTGTAATATTTGTAAAATATATGAAATAAATTAAAAATAAAAGTGTAAAGATGAAAACGGAGATCAAAATCTATTTAAAACTTATTGAGATAAAATAGAATGTATGTATTATCTTTCAATTTCTACTTATAAAAAAAATGAAACAAAAATCTCCGAAATAGATTGATTCATATTTTCAAATGTAAAAGTAATATTTAATACAAAATAATAGTTTATTGGTGCATACGAAAAACCGAGAAGTAGGCACAAGGGAAGTCAGTAATATTAAAATCTCTCGGCTCAACTCCAGAAGACTGTTAATGAGTCATGCCTAATCTAAGCAAGTTTGTGTCACGAAGAATGCTGAAAATTTGGACTCAACAGCGATCCCTATCCTTCCGAATGATGATCTTAGTGGCTTGGTGTGTGAATGGCATTTTCCTGATTTTATTTTAGACTTTATGCATAATAGGGTGGTCCGCGGTTATATGAAGGGAGGAAGGGGGAATTATTACTAATCGGAAACTATCTCTAAGAGAAAAATATGTTCTATAGAATGAATATTATAGGAGAAAAAGTAATTCAAAAAATGATTTTAAAATTTTACACTGCCAACAAAAGAGTTCAAATTTCGAAAAAATGGAAGACCTTATTTTGGTTAAATAATTTTTGACACAAAATAAAATATTTTCTTTTGCAATATCAATAATCATCGCTTTTGGTTATTTGTAAGTGAGTATTAAGTAGCGGGTTGTAAAATATACATTGTAACATTTCGAAAGTTCGAGCCCAGTACCGCTGAAGACCCGCTATGTAGGGAAGCGATGCACGTTAAATCTGTCGAGAGTTCAAAAGTCCTCTTGTTGATGTGGTGTGGTAGTTAGGAGAGGGGGAGTACCAGCTCAGGGGTCATCCTCGTCAATTGATCTTGGTTTAAAATCACGAAGTCCGTCGCCAAAAGCCCTCGAATAGCTGAACAATGCGATGTTAATATTCATTCACTCACACAGCATTTGGAAACCCCAGCTTTCTCACCCCGCGCAATCGAATTAGTCCGATACAACCTTTTTTTCTGTCTTCTGCTTTATGATGCACTGTAATTTCTCGATAGCAGATTTTTTTGAAAAAATTTACTACTAAAAAATCTGCATTAAAAAAAAAACCCCGATGCGGTTTTTTTTTTTTTACAATTATTTAATGTGTCTTCTCAACGTAATCAATATTAAAAAGTACTAAAATGCCTATTTTACTTTAACAAAAATTACTTTGACTTTTTACCGTAAAAAAACTCAATTACCTCAACTTGCCACCCATCCGGTATAGTGGTTAGTGACGCTGACTGCGGTGCCGTAGGGCCTGGGTTCGAACCCCGGAGAAGGCATGGATGTTCGTGTGATAATCCTTCCTTCTTTCCTTTGTGTTGTAAGCCCCCGTGTGATAAATTGTGTGGTGCACGGGGCTTAAAAATGCTCTCAATAAAAAAATTACCTAAACTTCATTCTCCACACGTGACAGTACTTAACATAAATATTAATTTTTCATTTATTTTTTCCTTTGTTTACATACTTGAAAACATCTTTTCCACATAGATGTGTTTTGAAATTTAGAAAAAAAATTTGAGATCCACCCTAATGCATAGTAATAATTAACTGAACATGCTAACAATAACGAATCTGAGGCACAGTAAGTTTACACCGAATCAAACAAAATCCTACTGGTCAGCAGAAGAAAATTAAGTTATTAATTATTTTTAGCTCACTATTCTTTAATATAAATTCGATTATTAAGTGCTAAATGACACTTGGGGACTTGACATTAACTGTTCCGGTCTTAATAAAGTTTCAATAATGATGATTCACGGAAAAGCAATTTTCTGCTGTATCATTTTTATTAACAGCCTTTTTTTTAGCTTCACTTGCATGTAACGGTATCTTTGAACTCAATTTTTACCCACTTTAAAAGGTCAGCTTAGTTCGAAATTTTGCTCATTTGTCCGGGACCGATGACAAAACAATAATTTATACTTTTGTTCCATTGTCCTGATCAGGATCATCAGGATTAACGATTTCCCATTTCCAGATCCCATCCCGTATCTGGAGACTAATTTCAGATCCAATTTCCAGATTTGGCGACTAAAAGAAAAAGTTATAACTTAGTTCGATTAACTACAAAAAGGTATTTAGTTTTTTTAAACTGCAATTTATTTAAACAACCGTTGATTTCCCTCATTAAGGAAACCTTTCACAGCGAGTAAGATACTTCGAAAAAAGACAAGTCCGAAATGTAAGCGATAAATAAACAAATTATTGAGAACTTTCTTATATTTAAGAGCATCATCTTTCAAAGAAAGGAACATTTTAAGGCTTCCAAAATTTGCGGAGCAGATTGCAATAGAGAGTAAAGTGAATATCCGCACAGCCTAATCACATTACTACTTAATATGTCATCCGCTGCATTTCTCCATCGTCAACACTGACCACGTTGTTTACACAGCACGCGTCAGTACAAAAAAGGAAATAAGTCGAACACTTCAAAAGCGTACCAAGACCTCCAGACGCCGTGTCTGGAGCTCAAGCAAAGAAATAAACGCCAAGATAAAAGAAACAAGGCTAGGCGCTCGTAAACTTACGCTTACTCACATACCGGACCATTTCCGCATATATTAAAGAGAAGTATACGACACAAACAATTGATTTATGCATTCTGTTTTAATTAATTCATTACCATATAAGAGTTAGACTTCGGGGCAATGGCTTAAAAACGTTTGATTCACATGGAATCAGCTAAAACATCCGGTTGTTATGCATTTAATTTTTAATTAAGGGAAAAAAATGGACCTCCCACTTAGTTTCTGTAATTACATGTAAATTGAAGCAACTAGAGAGTATTTGGAATCTGTTCAATAGAATTATGTAAATATTTGAATATATATCCCCAGTAAGCGTTCCGCTAAATTTAGTGATATTTGAATCTTGGACAGTCGTATTTAGAAGTATCCGTGCATTCAGTATTTGCCTTGTGTATACAGAATAAAATAAGGTCCTTACAGAATTTTTGTTACAAATTCAGAGTTTTGTTATTAGGAATATTTTTTAAAATAAAAATCAACAAATCATAGTTAAGAAATAATTATGCACACAAATGCTCCATTTTCACATATTTGTATTACTTTGATTAAATCAAAATTTGTTTGGTCACTAACTGATGTTCGTAACATTCAATAAAAATATGGATAGTAATTTGAACAGTAGAAGTATTCCGCGCGGGAGTTAACAGAAGTGTTTATGTTCAGGGTTGTGAAGTGTAAACTATCTTTTTCCTATCCGTTATACACCCATTAAATAAAATTAAGTATTTAAAAAACCCAAGTAATTCCTCTAGGAGTTTGCCAAAGTTAGACCTTGATAATACATTCGTAATTAGACATTAAAAGAAAAGGCGCGAATTAAATATTATTAAACATACTTTACATTAATAAAATTTAAAATATAATGAAACTACTTTTCATCTGGCTTTTTTCTTACGCATAACATTAATGGTCGTGTTTTCAGAAGATTTTGATATAAAAAGTATACTAAATAGTGATATTTTTATTATAACAAACTCTTTTTTTATATTGCGAATTTTTATCACAAAACAAATGAAGTGCTGTGTTTTTAAATGTTTGTTAAAGTAATCTCTCAATTACTTTTCAATACATAAATAATTAACTAATTGAAACTTTTATTCTTAAATTGACAAAAAAAATAATAAAATCATTAATCTTTATTAGTTGGTTCGTTTCATTCTACTTCTAATGGAATATTTATAAGCTAATTAAATTTAATTATTTTGGTATAAAAATTTCATTTAAAATATTAAATATTTGATAACACAAAGCGAAAGAGATGGATTTGTTAGGAAAATATTTCTTTAACTAGTGGAAGTATTTTCTTAACTAGGGAAATATTTTCTTATATGGCGGAAATATTTTCGAATATAAACTAAAAGCTAAAAACACATACATCATTCAAAATGAAATTTTTATATTATTCTGTATATGGAGATGGAATGCGCATATATAAATATTATTTGATTAGAGTTATTTTCCTTAGTGATTTGGAAATCGAACTTAGAAGCCTATGGGGACAATTGGCGAAAGACCTTGTAATTTTGAACCATGGTCAATTAAAAAGGAGGAAATCTGAACTGGCACCAAACTCTCTCCCAACTTTCGCATCACGGTAACATAAGGACTTTTAGCCTTGACCTGCTATCTTCCGGATATCAAATAACAAGTAAAAATAAACATCTAGCATTTTTCAAGTTTTTCAGAAAAATTTTGAAACCACGGAAACCAAATTAATGATATGCAGCTTCTTTGAATTTGTCGGAAAAAATGTACTGATTTTTATTAATACAATCAGATTTATTTTTGAAGCAGTTTAATCGTTACTTGGAAGTATCAGATAGAATGTGGCTGTGTGTGTGAGTGTTTTTTTAAAGATCTCCAAAAATATCTTCTATTTTTTATAACAGCATAGAATATAATGCAACCATTCTAAACATTGTTATTTTATTCTTTAGGTCCTATTAAGTCTTGTAACCAAAACCTTAAAAATGCAGTAAAAAATAATGGAAAAATATCAACTAACAATGATAAAAATAATGTACATTATGAGTATATTGAAATGAAGTTTATTGAACACGGTCTTCTTATATGTAATGCAAAATGTTTAGTGTCTTTTCGATACTTAAAGGTTCCTCACCCTTAATTTATATTATTATATCACGCTACTTTACTGAAAAATATTCTGAATTTATAAATAATACGAATTAATAATCAAATCTAATAGTAATAATTCTAAATAAAATTTTGTTATCAATTCTTCATGAGTACATAATATCACACAAAATGCATTTAATTTAAACTAATATTGAAACTTTTTGCACAATATCTATAAAGTCGGATATGCATATCTCTAAACAAAACCTCATCGAAACTTTTATGCCTTTCGTATAAGATTGTTTATTTTGTCATGCGATAGCGTGCTAGTAGGTTTAAGTTGCAATTTGAGTATTCAAAAATAGGTTACGCAATCCGATATAGAATCAGCTCTTTCAACATTCGCCATCAGATGATTTGGTTCAATAGGTTACCCTATTTCATAGATTGGGTTTATTCAAAACGCAGTTTAAAAGATGATACTGAAGAGTAAGTGTTTGACAAATAATGTCTCCCCATTAATAATTACCTTAAAAGTAACAAATTTCTTATTGTAATAAGGAGAAGGAGACACCAGTTTAATAAAAAAATGACGTCATAATAGCTGCAGAAAACAATTTTTTTAAAACAAAAATATCAAAAAACAAAAAGAAAAATTTATTGTTTTAAGGTATCCGACTACTTGCGACAAATGGAGATATGGGGATTTTTTTTGTGTGTGTGTTTTTAGATTTGTTTAGTACGTTTTAAGAAAAATATGCTCCTATTAAGAAGAGAATTAGAAATTATTCCTAAAATGGGAAAAAATTGGCAAAAATTTACAAAAAATAAAATAAACGCGGCCCATTCGGTACCAAAAGTTTATGAACAGTTTTTCAATTCTGATGTGTTGCTATGTTCTTCGTTTTTGAGATGACCTTTAGAATGAGATATTTTAATTTTTACAAAAACTAGAGCACTTTATCTTAGTAAAAAAATATAAAATTGTTTAAAATAACAGTGATTATATTCACATAAGGGAATGTAAATTTTGCGATAAAACAGTGATTGATAAATCTGAAGGTTAAAACACTTCTATTATACAGAACATACACAAAAAATTTCAGTTCATTATTTAAAAAAAATTTTGAGCAATCTCTGCCCCCCCCCCCCTCCCCGTCAGAGCATTTTCAAAAAAACACATTTCGAGTAAAACGCGTTTTAAAGTATGACATATCTTGCTTTAAGTATAATGGGCATCTGCTTTTTTCTAAAACACTTGTAGTTTTTGTTCTAGTAAACGGAAAATAATAAACTTGGTTTTTTTATAAAGCTAATAAGATGGTCTATAAAATAAAATAAAAATTGTCAATTTTAGAGTACTAGGGTACCTTGAAGTACTATTAAGGCATATAGCCCTCTCTAAGGAAAAGTTAATTTATTCTTTCACAATCCAATAAAGCTTGTGATATAGCACAGAAGATAAAATGTTTGTTCATATCCACTCTCATGGTGACATACAAGAACTAGCCGATGAGCACCAATTATAAGACACATGAGCTAGCGTTCATGAATGTTGAACAAGTTAATGAAAAGATTGACTGGCCGTTTTTTAATATCCCATTTAGAAGCAATACGAGGATCATTGATGGATTTCGTTATTTTGAGCCATGATCAAGTGACGAAGATGGCACCTGAGTTGGCACCCCATTCTGAATGGAGATTCAATGTATAATAATGGGGTTTTTTTTTTGCCAAATGGGGGGGGGGGTTCCATTTGAATACAGTAACTATATATACAAGCTTCCCAGAAAATACTGGAATACTAATTAAAAGTTAAATGTGTAATTCTTGCTTGTGATTAGAATATTTTACTTATAATAAGAAACATTTTAAATAATAAATTAATTATTAATTTAATTTGTTATATGAAAAAAATATTACCTTTTAAAAATTGTAACATTCTCAGTGAAGACATTCTTAATAACAAGCATTAAAAAAATCGAAACATTGACAACCTTTTTTTTTAAATCGTTACATAAAAATTCCCCATAATCAGTTTAAGATGTAATTTATTGACACGCTTTAGTTGTAGTTAATTAACTCTATTTTCCAGCATTGAAAAAATAATTAAGACATTTTTTAATTCAAATTATTGTGAAATATGATTCACAAGAATGTTCTGGAAAATAATTTTTTGATACGTATTTTCCTCTATAAAACGCTTTTATTTTTCTTGTTTAAAATTTTTAATTTTTTAAAGAATTTTAAAAGCTGTCATATTGTAATTCGATTTCTATTCTTATATAATTAATTTCGATTTTAATAAATAATAGAATCACACAAAATAGGTTCTAGTTTCTTGGGAAGAGAATTTATCAAGAAATTGCTGAACAAACTGGAGTTCGCGAAAAATGTGAAACGCCCTAAAGCACACACAGCCCCCATTGCTTCACGTGATGGACTCTTACTGGGGGGGGGGGATTTCAACTTTCGATTGCAAGGTGACGACTCAACCCAATGGCATGCTGCAGCATCATCCTTATGGGGCTTGTTTCTATATATTTAATTACGTAGCCTACACTAACTGTGCAAAATATTTCATATCGCTACATTGACTTATTCAGTCCAAAAATATTTCAAGGTCACATAAAATAATGATATTTACATAAGAGATATAAAATTATACTCTTTTTTTTTCAAGGTAAGATATTGCAAATATTTTGAAGTTTTAAGTGATCGAAAGCTCTGTCCAGTTTTATCTAATACTTTTTTTACTAATATTTCAAACTTTGTGTTGACATAAGCAAGACATATTTATAACAATAAGCAGCAGAACGTAGATGTTATTTTATTTCCGCGAAAAAGTAACATTCAATGAAAACAATTTTTGTAATACAAATAATGACACTGAATGTAAAATATCCAAAAAAAAATAAAGTTACTTAAGTACATTCTATTTACTATTTTACAATGATTTATATGTTTTTGTATGAATTTCCCTGAAATATGAAACATTTCTAAATAAGCATCTAACAAATCTGACGCGATGATGCACAGCCGTTTGAGTATAATAAGTCTTTCCACAAAATGAGAAATTTATAAAAAGATTTAAACGTGAATATTTTCTCTCAGAACAAAATGAAGTTTCAGAGAGAGAAGAATGCCGTTTATAATAAATAATACATCTACATAATCTAGTGATTATTCAATACATCTATATGCTTTCTTGTAAAATGTTATTTGAAGGTCAGTGTCCTTCGTACAGCTATATTCTTAACTTCATCACAATAGCAGCACTTTCAGCACGATGATTTGTTTCTGGAATACATAAAACAAAAGAATACTTCTGTCTATGCATGTTTATTCAATAACTTTGCATTGTTTACCATTTTGAACACTAGGATGACATGAGTGAATGATAGAAATGCTTTCAGCTAGTATTTTTTTATACAGAAACAAGTGAACAGGAAACAAAAAAAGTATTTCATGAAAAAACATACTTTTAAGCACAAAAAAATCGGATGACCTCCTCCCCGATTTTTTAAAAGTGCATTTTTTTATATTAAATTTTCTAATTCTGTGCTTGGTTGATTCAATTCGCATTATTGAAATTGTAAGTACATTTTCAACGATACCTTTTTGCATAAATTATTAAAAATAATTAAAATAAAGTAAATTTAAATTAAATCTACAGATTTGAGTAAAGAAATCATACTTTAAAACATATTATAACAGAATAAAAAAACACATTAAAATTATCATCAGCAAATACTCTGATAATTAATGGGTAAGTTACAAAATGCGCTTGTAGCTGGATTTACGAACTAACGATAACAAAGCTGAATTGAGGCACAAATAATTTTGTGTGTATAGTTTAAATAATTTGAATTATAAAACTTTTTTATAATCTTTGTAGTTGCTAAAGATAATAAAAAATAAGGCTCGTTCGGTTTATAGAAATTATTATTTAAGTATTTTTTAAACTTTTAAACATAATCAGAGATTGAAAAAAATTAAATTTTTTAAAATTATTGAGCAGTTTAACCATAACATACATTTTTAAAAATTGTTTCTAATAACTTCAAAAAAAAAAGGAACAAAAACAATATTATAAATAGTTACAGTATTTCGTCAATTTATAAGATAATGTTTAAATTAAATTTCCAGCAGTTTTCACACATCTGATCTTTCCTAATGCATTTTAACAATCATAATGAAAGTATAAGATGTAAAATGCAATTCATTCGAGTACGTCCACAATACAGCTAAATTTCCTTATGAAATAGGCAATTAAATATTTTGGCGATTTAAATTATATTTTAAATTACTATTGCAGTAACATCATTTAATCCTTTGAATGATTGGCCACTATAATACAAATAGTTTAAATGCAATAGTGTATTGGAGATAATGTTGATTTAAAACAATTAATTCTAAAGCTTTGAAAGGTAAAAAGTTTTTTTTCCCTAAAAGCTCTCAGGGATAACATCTTGGGTTTCTATAATATCCTATATTGAATAAAGTTTTGAAAAAAAATTGTGTTTTGAATAGGAATCCACAAAAAGATATCGAAATTTAAAAATACTAGAAATTATAAAATTTAATCCACTTACCCTCTGTACAGAGAGGGGGGAACTAAAATCCTTTCCCCCCTGCAATCGAAACCCCCAGGAGGTGGAATTATCCCCCCGAAACAATTTCACGGTCAACGTTTGGCCAGACATTTTCAGCAATGACAGCTATTACCGAAGACACCGAAAGCCTTAGCAGCTTCCAGATATATTTTTGGAAGGAAACCTCAGCGTGACCGCTGTTCTCTTTAACTTTCACCGGTAAGAAATCCTAGTCGTGCGGTTTGAAAACGTTTTTTCCCTGACCTCCTCCTACAATCTCAGGCGGAAGTCACATTTTCCCCTACCGCAAGCGAGATATTTCCCTCTAGGAAGGAAAAGGAAAGTCGACTCATAGACGCTTTTTTGTTTATACATTGGTGTTATCACTTTTCAATCATTTTCATTGAGAAAGTGTAAGCAGAAGTCGAGTTTGTGTTGTATGGTGGGAAGATTTGAAGAGATTATTAGTCATCAGAGAGCTGTTGTTTTGGCTACTGATCAACTGTATCTGCTCTTTCACCAGCAATGAATTTAATTTTCACAAATAATTTCGAATAATTTATAATTCAAAATGGATTGAAACAAAACTCGCGTACAATGTTTCAAAATCGACTGATGTATTACAGTCAGTGGCGAAATGTACACCCCGCATCACGGGGGGGGGGGGGGGCTAGGATTTTAGGGGCCCCAAAGCCTGTCTGGCACTTGGTGCCAGACAGGCTTTGTAAGATTTGGTCTTTGGTAAGTGTCTTTGGCATTTGGCTTTGGGCACAAATTCTGACGTTGCTGTGGAGGGAGGGCAATATTCTCAGTTCCGCCACTGATTACAGTGATTTATATGTAACCAAAAATTCAAGAAAGAATAGAAATGTAATAAAATTTTATTGAGAATTTTACAGAAAAAAAAAACATTAATCCTTGAGAATTTTCAAAAAAGAAACTCCAATCGTTAAGAACTTTTCAAAAAGAAGCACCAATCCATTGGTATAGCAAGTTCTGAGAGGGCCCCGTGTCAAAACTCCTCAGGGGCCCTTTTTTGAAAATGAAAGCCCTGTTAATGGTACTGTAGTTGAACATGTTGAAGCCCTGTGTCATTGATACGGCGGTAGCTACGCGCTTGCATTAATCGTTAAGAATTTTACAAAAAAGATACACCAATCATTAAGAGTATTACAAAACTTATACGTTTTTCCAATTTGATTTTATTGTTTAAAAGAATTCTATGGGTGAAGTCCCAGAATTCTAATTTAATTAGAAATTTGCAGGAATAACAATTTCCTAATGAAAAAAATTGAACTATAGACAATTTAACATTGGGTTTACAAAATGAAACAATTTTTAATGACTTTAAAGGCAATAATTTTCCGCGTTCCACTCAAATTAGATTTGATGCAATATAGCAGTAAAACAACAGTGGGGAAATAAAATCAGCTTTCGAAACGAATTTTTGGAAAGAATCACATGTTTGAGAAAAATAGTGCTGAATTTGGAAAAATTTATATTTACGATATTTTTTCCGAAGTGTATTAAATATTTTATTATTTCCTAAACTGTTCCGTTTTCATAATACTTTGAAAAATTTTAACTTAGTAATTTTCAACTACAATCAAAATTTTACTAAGTTTTCTTCAATAATCCTCGTGTTACTTCTAGAATGACATAAATAAACAATCAAACAATTAATTCACACTGATTTTTTAATGAAATACAGTTTAACGTATTTCTTACGATGAGACACAAGGTACAAAACTACTTCATAAGCTTTAATTTTGTGAAAGAAATCAGATAAAAAGCTTCAACTTTAGACATTCTCAATCATTTTGTACATAAATCAATCGTTTGTCCAAGTTCCGCTATTCAAATTGCATAATCAAGCCATTTTCTGCAGTGAGATGAGGTCGAGGTCAATGGATTGCAGTCGCTTATGTGGGGAAAAAATGAAAATAGGCCTATCTATTTCAACTCATCTTTTTCAAGAATAATTAACTCTCTGAGTGCTTTTAAGGGCGTCTGTTTCGCAATTAAGAAGTTGTTAATTATCTTTTGTTTTTGAGACGCTTCAAAGGTATGCAAATAGTTTGAAGATGACTTTTTGGTTTTTTTTAAAAAAAATTAAAGTAAAAAACGTGTTTTTCTAATATTGATAGTTTCTCATGCTCTAGATTTTTACTTACCTTGGCATGTCGAAATAAAGTGATTTTCTTGAGGTGTTGGACAAAAATGTTTTTTTTTTAAAGTACACGTTATTTATTGAATTTTTTTTCATCTAAAAAAAGGTTTTTTTCTTTTTATTAAAAAGGTATATTTTTAAGTATGTTGCTAGCCTTCTAAAATGTGACTCCAATAGACGGTTAGCATTGCAGTGAATTTGAAAATCATGGATACTAATTAGAGTCATTTGACGTTTCTCACTTCAGAAATTTAAAATAGTGAGAACATCTTGTTGTTGAACATAATCAGGAGCAGTTTTAGAAAATATCCTTTTTCATTAACACAACACATTTAACAAGGAAGAACAGATGAGGGACTAAGCCCACTTACAGAACGCTAACACTAAGAATCATTTCAATTAGTTGGTGAACAAAACGATGCACACGCATCTCTCTCACTTCTCATGGTGACACCACTTTTAAGGGCTCTATAAAAAGAATACAGAAAGCTACTTTTAAATTCTGGAATCATGTTATAAAACCTTTTTTTTCTTTCTTCTAGTTGTGTAAAGTTTCTGTATAACGCTTTGAAGAAAATGGAAGTCACTCGAACAAGTTTCTTAATTTGACATAGAAAGAATATGGCGATGAAAATTGTGGATTATCCTTACGAAATTTAGTTTGATTTTTATCAATGTCGTCCTCGTAATCAACATGATGAATAATATCCATGTTGTTTTGAAACACGGTCAAGTGACGATGATGACATCTGAACTGGAACCGTACTTTCCAAACTTCCACGCCGCCAGTGTGTTGTGGACGCTGTAGCCTAGTGGTCATGATCACAAACTCGTGGCTGGTGTGTTATGAGTTCGAGCCCCTGCGCCACTGAAGACCCGCCTTGCAGAATGGCTGATGCACGTTAAATCCTCTAAGTCCTCCCTTTGATACCACGTGGAAATCCGGGAAAGGGGTGCCAGTTCAGGTGTCGTTCTCATCACTTGATCATGATTCAAAAACTATGAGGTCCTTCTCCAATAAACCTCGAGTTGCTTTATAGTGCGACATCAATAAGACACTCACTTATACACACCAGTGTTTGGACATGGAGCCTTGGCAGATTTATTGTGCATCAGCTCTTCTACACAGCGGGTTTTAGGAGTACTAAGAATCAAATCTATGATTCGATAACGCCGGTTACGAGTCTCTAACGAGTATTGTCCAGCTATTAAACAGCTTGAGTGTCAATATTAAGATCTTTTTTCAGTGGGTACCGTCGTACGTGAATGTCTATGGGAATGAGTTGCAAATGGTTTGGCCGTGAGGACACCCATGAAGATTCTGACCATGGTGGCTGTCTTACTTTTTCAGAAATTGCTACACGAGTCAAACAAGATATCAGTTTCTCTAGGAGGCAGACCCCCGTACATGAGTGGTACAGAAGGAAATCTTTCTAGTGCTGCTTTGCTTGGGACAGGCAGTAGGCGAAACTGCTCTTGATAGGTTTCGCAGTGGACACACTCGAACTCAACGGCATGAGGTGGGTTTTAAAGATTACCCTTCTTGTTCGAATTATAATGTGACCCAAATCTCTCCTGCCCGCATCTTGGCTTTTATTGGTTGCCATAAGAGCCGACTGCTGTCAAAGTCCTGCTATAATGTTTAAAAACGCACGGGTTCATGGACTTGATCTAGATGTTTCTGTCGAGATCAAGTGGGATAAGAAACAACACAAGTCTCTTAACCAATCAGCTACCACGGTCTTTTCTTCATTCTGCAAAACTGATGAAAGAAATTTAGCACATTAATGTACGGAGTAAAATTGATTGGCTTATAGAAAAGACTGCAACCAATTCGTTGCACTATGAAATATGAGACAGGCTTGTTGTGTGCATGTCAGTGACGGATCTTACTGAAACACCAGAAATCCTAGTACAAGAGTTAAGTCTTTTGGTATAAAAATTGCTTGTACCAATCAACGCCATTTGCAACAGAGGAAAATTACAGTAAGGCAGTGCTTCACAAAGTTTCTAAATTCACGACCCAATATTCAATCATAATTTTCACGCTATTTTTGAATTCCATACAATAACAATGTATTGGAATTCAATAATACTGTACTTTGACGCAAAAACTACGATACGACCTTAACCTCTTAAGTGCCACCCGAGTATATAAACGTCTAGCTTAGTCAAAGCTCTAATTTCCCTGGACGTATATATACGTCTTTCCAAAATACGATCTTTTCTCTGCAATGCTTTCCATAAAACTATTTCGAAGGCTTTGGAATGCAATAAAAGGACCTTGACAGTGTTTACGAAGGATTTATACTTATTTCAAAGGATTTGCTTCTTTATTCCCCCCCCCCAATACATCACATACGCATGCCTACGTAGAAAACGGTTGGCGTTGGGAAGCGAATCACGTAACTCTTAATCGCAGTGAAAGGATTAATTAGTATAAACCATGCACATTATAAAGATAAGTGCTAATTTTTGTATATAATTTTTTAATATGACAAGCCCATGGGGTCACTGGTAATTATTAAACTTGTTCTTAACTTAGTATTGTTAAAAACATTATAAAATGCATTGTGTAGCACTGATACATTTTAAGTGTAATATATAAGTGTAAATGTTTATTTTATTTTTTATTATGTTAGAATGTATTTTGTTTGTTAACTTCCAGTAAATTAATAATTTTTTAAAGTAATCTTTTGTTTTTGACTTTTTAATATGCTCACACCCCCCTCGTAGAGTTGTCAAGCCCCATAGTTTGAGAAACGCTGCAATAAGGCATCCACCGCTGTAATTACATCTGGCTATACACCTGGAATATATATGCAGCGGCAAGGGTGCCAGGCATGCAAATACGAGAGACAATACACTGTCTTTTCACACGAATTTTTTTTCTATATCCTCATGATCTAAAGTCACTCTGCCTGTATCTAGCGGCATCCTAGCAGTAGATTGTATAACTCTTACATTATACGGCCTTCTTAACGGTCCTTCAGCTAATGTTATGGTTTTAGAACAAATGATACAAATAAATTTCAGCAACAACCAAAAGCAGATTGACTTGCTATATCCAAGAACATATCAGAAGCTTATTTCTTTCAATGACGAAGCATTTTGCAGTAGTTTCTGCTTAGAATAAATAACAATTGTAAGACAGTTTTTTTTCATGGCCTGTATGTCAAATAGAGCTATTATTTCATCATTTCACTCTAACTTTTTTTTTTGTTTTTTGTTTTTTTTTTGTTTGCCGAATAAAAAATTTGGTTTGTTATCTCTTGTCCGGTATGGTATTGAATTGTGAATGAACAATAGCGTATTTTGATGAATTCTTCAATCTCAGCAACGAGGAAAGTTAAATTATTTTCTACAAAAATTATTTATTTAAAGTATACTTTGTATTTTTCAATATTTTTATACAAATCTAAAATTTTTTCATACTCATTGAAACTTTAATAAAAAAAACAGCTACAGTGTAATAATTTCTTATTAAATTTAACTTGTGAGGTCAATAAATAAGAATATTTTTGTTTTGTTTTGAATTGAAAAAGCAGCTTAATTGTTTATTTCTGGAGCTCATTCTAGAAATAGAAGAGAAGGTTCTGATGATGTAGGTGGAACAGGCGAAAGAAATACAGAGTGTCCCATAAATAGCACCCAAACTCTGCACAGCCATATTCCTCATTATGAGAACACAAAAAATGCCAAATGATCTCTATCTGTACGATCCATAGTTTCCGAGTCGTTGAATTGGATGTGAGGATTCGGTTCTATGGCCGTCAGAATCACCAGAATCTCAATGTTTTCAAATACTGCTGTTGATATGTCAAATACGACTGATGCCACAATTTGTTTGTCGAATTTTTCTCGTTAACTATAGGTCGTGCAGATGCAGT
>BMAO01030298.1:0-19088 GCA_019973975.1 Trichonephila clavata
CTTGGAGAGCGCCTTCATTTAGGAGACTGTCTCATAGCATGACCTTGTCTTGGAAACTGTTCTCGCTTGAGGAGCTCACGTTTATATTGTATTCCGTATACCTTTGCCCTGTCTTTGGACACCATCATTCATTACTAGTACAGACGCACATCTTTACCCTGTCTTAGGAAACTGTCCTTGCTCAGGATGACGACACACAACTTCATTTTGTCTACAGACACCGTATTCATTTAGAAAGCTGACGTATTTATTGTGTCTTCAAAGAATTTCTCTGCTTCCGCCAACCATTTTCGCTTAAGAGAATCTGGCGTTTTTTTATTATATTAATATAGCTTTATTTTTTTCTTAGGAAACCGTCGTCGCTTAGGAAGCTCACGCTTTTATTGTATCCATTTGCCTTTACCCCGTCTTTGGAGACCATCCTCATTTAGGATGCTGACTCATTGCTTTACCCTGTCCTTAAAGACCGCCCTAATTTAGGATGCTGACACATAGCTTTTCCTCATCTTTAAAGACCGTCCTCATTTAAGATGCTGACTCATAGCTTTACCCTGTCTTTAAAGATCGTGCTTATTTTGGATGCTGACTCATAGCTTTACACTGTCTTTGAAGACCGTCCTCATTTAGGATGCTGACTCATAGCATTACCTTGTCTTTGGAGAGCGCCTTCATTTAGGAGACTGTCTCATAGCATGACCTTGTCTTGGAAACTGTTCTCGCTTGAGGAGCTCACGTTTATATTGTATTCCGTATACCTTTGCCCTGTCTTTGGACACCATCATTCATTACTAGTACAGACGCACATCTTTACCCTGTCTTAGGAAACTGTCCTTGCTCAGGATGACGACACACAACTTCATTTTGTCTACAGACACCGTATTCATTTAGAAAGCTGACGTATTTATTGTGTCTTCAAAGAATTTCTCTGCTTCCGCCAACCATTTTCGCTTAAGAGAATCTGGCGTTTTTTTATTATATTAATATAGCTTTATTTTTTTCTTAGGAAACCGTCATCGCTTAGGAAGCTCACGCTTTTATTGTATCCATTTGCCTTTACCCCGTCTTTGGAGACCATCCTCATTTAGGATGCTGACTCATTGCTTTACCCTGTCCTTAAAGACCGCCCTAATTTAGGATGCTGACACATAGCTTTTCCTCATCTTTAAAGACCGTCCTCATTTAAGATGCTGACTCATAGCTTTACCCTGTCTTTAAAGATCGTGCTTATTTTGGATGCTGACTCATAGCTTTACACTGTCTTTGAAGACCGTCCTCATTTAGGATGCTGACTCATAGCATTACCTTGTCTTTGGAGAGCGCCTTCATTTAGGAGACTGTCTCATAGCATGACCTTGTCTTGGAAACTGTTCTCGCTTGAGGAGCTCACGTTTATATTGTATTCCGTATACCTTTGCCCTGTCTTTGGACACCATCATTCATTACTAGTACAGACGCACATCTTTACCCTGTCTTAGGAAACTGTCCTTGCTCAGGATGACGACACACAACTTCATTTTGTCTACAGACACCGTATTCATTTAGAAAGCTGACGTATTTATTGTGTCTTCAAAGAATTTCTCTGCTTCCGCCAACCATTTTCGCTTAAGAGAATCTGGCGTTTTTTTATTATATTAATATAGCTTTATTTTTTTCTTAGGAAACCGTCGTCGCTTAGGAAGCTCACGCTTTTATTGTATCCATTTGCCTTTACCCCGTCTTTGGAGACCATCCTCATTTAGGATGCTGACTCATAGCTTTACCCTGTCCTTAAAGACCGCCCTAATTTAGGATGCTGACACATAGCTTTTCCCCATCTTTAAAGACCGTCCTCATTTAAGATGCTGACTCATAGCTTTACCCTGTCTTTAAAGATCGTCCTTATTTTGGATGCTGACTCTTAGCTTTACCCTGTCTTTGAAGACCGTCCTCATTTAGCATTACCTTGTCTTTGGAGAGCGCCTTCATTTAGGAGACTGTCTCATAGCATGACCTTGTCTTGGAAACTGTTCTCGCTTGAGGAGCTCACGTTTATATTGTATTCCGTATACCTTTGCCCTGTCTTTGGACACCATCATTCATTACTAGTACAGACGCACATCTTTACCCTGTCTTAGGAAACTGTCCTTGCTCAGGATGACGACACACAACTTCATTTTGTCTACAGACACCGTATTCATTTAGAAAGCTGACGTATTTATTGTGTCTTCAAAGAATTTCTCTGCTTCCGCCAACCATTTTCGCTTAAGAGAATCTGGCGTTTTTTTATTATATTAATATAGCTTTATTTTTTTCTTAGGAAACCGTCGTCGCTTAGGAAGCTCACGCTTTTATTGTATCCATTTGCCTTTACCCCGTCTTTGGAGACCATCCTCATTTAGGATGCTGACTCATTGCTTTACCCTGTCCTTAAAGACCGCCCTAATTTAGGATGCTGACACATAGCTTTTCCTCATCTTTAAAGACCGTCCTCATTTAAGATGCTGACTCATAGCTTTACCCTGTCTTTAAAGATCGTGCTTATTTTGGATGCTGACTCATAGCTTTACACTGTCTTTGAAGACCGTCCTCATTTAGGATGCTGACTCATAGCATTACCTTGTCTTTGGAGAGCGCCTTCATTTAGGAGACTGTCTCATAGCATGACCTTGTCTTGGAAACTGTTCTCGCTTGAGGAGCTCACGTTTATATTGTATTCCGTATACCTTTGCCCTGTCTTTGGACACCATCATTCATTACTAGTACAGACGCACATCTTTACCCTGTCTTAGGAAACTGTCCTTGCTCAGGATGACGACACACAACTTCATTTTGTCTACAGACACCGTATTCATTTAGAAAGCTGACGTATTTATTGTGTCTTCAAAGAATTTCTCTGCTTCCGCCAACCATTTTCGCTTAAGAGAATCTGGCGTTTTTTTATTATATTAATATAGCTTTATTTTTTTCTTAGGAAACCGTCGTCGCTTAGGAAGCTCACGCTTTTATTGTATCCATTTGCCTTTACCCCGTCTTTGGAGACCATCCTCATTTAGGATGCTGACTCATTGCTTTACCCTGTCCTTAAAGACCGCCCTAATTTAGGATGCTGACACATAGCTTTTCCTCATCTTTAAAGACCGTCCTCATTTAAGATGCTGACTCATAGCTTTACCCTGTCTTTAAAGATCGTGCTTATTTTGGATGCTGACTCATAGCTTTACACTGTCTTTGAAGACCGTCCTCATTTAGGATGCTGACTCATAGCATTACCTTGTCTTTGGAGAGCGCCTTCATTTAGGAGACTGTCTCATAGCATGACCTTGTCTTGGAAACTGTTCTCGCTTGAGGAGCTCACGTTTATATTGTATTCCGTATACCTTTGCCCTGTCTTTGGACACCATCATTCATTACTAGTACAGACGCACATCTTTACCCTGTCTTAGGAAACTGTCCTTGCTCAGGATGACGACACACAACTTCATTTTGTCTACAGACACCGTATTCATTTAGAAAGCTGACGTATTTATTGTGTCTTCAAAGAATTTCTCTGCTTCCGCCAACCATTTTCGCTTAAGAGAATCTGGCGTTTTTTTATTATATTAATATAGCTTTATTTTTTTCTTAGGAAACCGTCGTCGCTTAGGAAGCTCACGCTTTTATTGTATCCATTTGCCTTTACCCCGTCTTTGGAGACCATCCTCATTTAGGATGCTGACTCATTGCTTTACCCTGTCCTTAAAGACCGCCCTAATTTAGGATGCTGACACATAGCTTTTCCTCATCTTTAAAGACCGTCCTCATTTAAGATGCTGACTCATAGCTTTACCCTGTCTTTAAAGATCGTGCTTATTTTGGATGCTGACTCATAGCTTTACCCTGTCTTTGAAGACCGTCCTCATTTAGATCTGATCATAGCATTACCTTGTCTTTGGAGAGCGCCTTCATTTAGGAGACTGTCTCATAGCATGACCTTGTCTTGGAAACTGTTCTCGCTTGAGGAGCTCCCGTTTATATTGTATTCCGTATACCTTTGCCCTGTCTTTGGACGCCATCATTCATTACTAGTACAGACGCACATCTTTACCCTGTCTTAGGAAACTGTCCTTTCTCAGGATGACGACACACAACTTCATTTTGTCTACAGACACCGTATTCATTTAGAAAGCTGACGTATTTATTGTGTCTTCAAAGAATTTCTCTGCTTCCGCCAACCATTTTCGCTTAAGAGAATCTGGCGTTTTTTTATTATATTAATATAGCTTTATTTTTTTCTTAGGAAACCGTCATCGCTTAGGAAGCTCACGCTTTTATTGTATCCATTTGCCTTTACCCCGTCTTTGGAGACCATCCTCATTTAGGATGCTGACTCATTGCTTTACCCTGTCCTTAAAGACCGCCCTAATTTAGGATGCTGACACATAGCTTTTCCTCATCTTTAAAGACCGTCCTCATTTAAGATGCTGACTCATAGCTTTACCCTGTCTTTAAAGATCGTGCTTATTTTGGATGCTGACTCATAGCTTTACACTGTCTTTGAAGACCGTCCTCATTTAGGATGCTGACTCATAGCATTACCTTGTCTTTGGAGAGCGCCTTCATTTAGGAGACTGTCTCATAGCATGACCTTGTCTTGGAAACTGTTCTCGCTTGAGGAGCTCACGTTTATATTGTATTCCGTATACCTTTGCCCTGTCTTTGGACACCATCATTCATTACTAGTACAGACGCACATCTTTACCCTGTCTTAGGAAACTGTCCTTGCTCAGGATGACGACACACAACTTCATTTTGTCTACAGACACCGTATTCATTTAGAAAGCTGACGTATTTATTGTGTCTTCAAAGCATTTCTCTGATTCCGCCAACCATTTTCGCTTAACCCTCTTAGCGGTTTGAACGTCTTTTTCCGCACGTCTAGAGATGCTTCGAAAACGCACCACACGTCTTTTTCTCACTTCAAGAGAGTGCTTCAAAAGCGGGTAGGCCGTGTTTTTCTGAAATCCTTTCCCCTCTTTTATGGTTTAACACCATGAAAGATAATTAGGGAGGGTTGTAGGGACACAATGGTCACTGACAAGAAGTTTTACAGCTCTCGGGGAACCCTGCGTTTTGACCCTGAAGCAATCGTAAAAAAGTTGGGAAGAATTTCTTTAGACACCTTAGTGAACGAACTATAAGTTATAGTGTTTGTAATTTAGCTTCATTTGAGATATTATTGCGTTTGAATTAAATAAATTCTTTTTGCACTTGTAGCAATTTAACTTTTTTTTTTCAAGTTTTGAAAAATGTTCCAACGTATAAATAAAATATTATATAACTCACTTTTGATTTTATATTAATTTGAAGTTTTAATAAGTTGGGACTGTAATCTGCTATTTTATATAGTTGGACAAATAACTTTTTAAGTATATTCTCTTTATTTGATTAACTCGTATTATTTTCTTCATCTTAAAATGATGAAACGGAAAAAGAAGTTTTTAAAATATATAAATCTCTATATAATATCTAGAACTATATTTAATTGCTTCATTTTTCTTCTCTTAACCAATGTTTTCAGTTTTTAAACCATGATTATTTCATTATAAGGTGTCAAAAAAGTTAATAAGAAACCGAACGCTTCGAAATTTAAAACCTTTTAAACTTTCCAACTACTAAAAATGAATAATTTTTAAACTTTTGCATCAAATTATTTGTAAAAAATTCTTACGCTTTCATAAAAATAATAATGAAAAAACTAATTCAGATCCATTATTTATTTATTTTTAATTTTAAAGCCAGGTGTTCAGGGCGCGTATTGTTACAATACACCAAATTATATTTGAATTAAAAAAAATGCTTGAGTTTCAGTTTACTTCAGAGAAAACATGAATGAGGGGTTTTTTATACCAATTCATATTTTTAACCTTGAATATTTGAATAAATAGTAATTAAAAATATTCGGATACATTTACAGTTGACATTTACGCATATAAATAAATATAAAGATAAATTTGAAAAAATTTTTTAAACATATTTGTTTATGCAAAATTTCTAAATATTTATTTTTTTAAAGCTAACTGAAGAACAAGTAATTAAAATCTGGATATCTATTATAATTAACCATTCAGAAAATATCCAGATTTTCATACAAAACTAGGAATTTTATGTTAGAAATTGTATTTGAAATTTCAGAAAAAAATATTTATGTACATACTCAGTTAAAAATTATTTAAAATAAGTACTAACAATTCTTCGAATAAAATATTAAATTAAAATTTTAACATAAGAATCTTAAGCATTTTAATGCATTTCGTAAATTTCATACAATTCCGGTTAAAACTGTATGTTAAGAGCAAAAATTATGCTGCAAAAATTTGATGAATATACAATAAATTTTTAAGTAGAAGCACTACTGAGAAGCTAAAACACAGGAATGAAAAATTATGATCATATATACAAGAGTTTTTGAACTATCTATTTTAAAATTCAGAAAATCTCTGCGTTAAGTTATACTTAATATTAATTAAAAAGTCAACATAAATGTAATGTAATGTTTGAAGACGCATTCATATACTATTAAAAAAATTATAAAGGGCATTGTTGCGAATGTTAAGAATTTCATATAATTTTAAATTCAGATTTTAACAGATTGACGTAGAAGAAAAAAACGAACATCTAACATACAGGATGCAGTCTGCAATGCATAACCTTGATAAACAGAAGACGGCATTTTCACTTGCTAGAGCAGAGCTGGTTTAGGTAGGGGTGAGCTGGGCAAAAAGTGAGGGCCCAGCGGTTTTGATGGGTGCCGCACAAGAAATTGCAGTTTTCAGGAAAAATTATAATAATTACAAATACAAAAATAAGTCTTGCAGTTTTTTCATACATTTTTATTAACATGAATTGGGGAATTGATTTCCAATATACTTTGTTGTGTTTCACAATATTTAAGCCCCTCAGGGGGCTCACCTTCTTTAGGTGAGTACGGGTGTCACAATCCCGAGGTGCCCTAGTGATCTTTTCCTTTTCCCACGGGGTTTACTGTCTTTGGCAAACACGGGCTTCACGAACCCGGGGTACCCTAGTGATCCTTCTCTATTTTCGACCCTCTTTCTTGTCATTCAATTCATTCTTTCTTTCTCTCTTCCCGTCTAGACCACAGATATTAAAACAAATGTTTGGTGCAGTATAGCCGAAATCGGCTCTTGCGCCAATAAACCCCAAAATCACTCACTCACTCACAATATTTAAGGTAACAAACCATAGTTCTTCAGATATATTTGTTCTACTTTTCATAAGCCCTACTCCTATTAAAACTTGTGCTTCCGAAATACACCTTTTGTAATCTTAAGAAATTATATAAACTATAACGGTTAATTTTGTAAATTATTAAATGTTCCTATTTAGCCATTTCCGTCCAAACAGTTCAAATGAAAAAAATATTCGGATTCACCCATTCATTAGGAAATTGTATGATTCCAGCAGTAAGTTTTATTTTTTACCGAATAGGATTGCGTCACTTCGGGGATACCTCTAACAGAAACGTTTATATGCTATCGATTGCAAATTAAACATTTTCCCTTCAATTGTGTTTATTTCAGGAGGATCTTTGATTTATTTTATTCATGCAATACAAGATTTAAATAAATTACTTTTTTCTTGTCAAACGTATTTGCTTAGTAATATATATATTTGCGTATTATATTAAAATTTGAACTACCCAAAATTATATGTTTTTGTTCCTCTAAAAACTCTTAGTATTTTAGAAATGGTCTTACAATCCGTGTACGGTTTATATGTTCTAAAATGAAAAATATATTTTTATAACTGAATTTTTGTACCTCGTTTATAAAAATAAAATATTGCTTTGGGCTATAGCTTATAAACGTACTTAAATAAGTGGAGGAACAGTATTTTCACATAATATGAATATTTTTGACTGGAGTAAGTCAGATATTTATATTTCAGTTCCTTTACAATTTGAATAAAAGTTGTAAGCAATTTTATGAAGAGGATATTGAGTATAAACTCCTTGGCTATTTAAAAGTAAAATGTTTATTTTGATACCCCACAGCTCACATTCTAAAATAAGACTCATTTACAATCATATGATCAGCTTTGGTGATATTTAAATTTTCAAAAATACTCTACATGTACGAAAACATTCTTTCAAAACCATACATCACATCTCATTCTCTGTCTTCTCCACAGCAGGCATTATTTTTTTATACTCAAAAAATTGAATACAGCATTTCCGAATGTTATTTTTTTTAAAAAAATAAATATGAATACACTGCGGAATTGTCGGTTAGCTTCACTGAGCAAAATTGTTTTAAGTGTACTGTTTTGAAAGACAAAATTAATTGGGAGAAGTTTTTTTCTCATTAGAATTTGTAATGATTGAATTGTGTGAAAGTTGTATTTATCGGTGAATTTTCCGTTTAACACTAAAGAAACAGAAAAATAAAAAATTAAATTTTAATAGAAAATGGTTAGAAATACTTTTACCATTTTGAAGAAAAATATATTCCCATTAAAATAAAAATAAAAAAATTGACTAAATTTGCTTTTTGCTCCGTCACAAATGCCTATGTAAAGAAGGTATTTTTGCTTAGTACAAGTTGTTTGACTATGAAATAAAATTTAGATTTTTTCCGAAAAATTAATTTAACATAAAAACATCATTTATAGGATTAAAATATATATAAATTAAAAGTATTGAAATCCCTCTTTATGTTACTTTAAATTTAAAATATAATTGAATAGAGGAAGATTGATTTCATTTCATAAACATAATCGTCGTATGTAACGATACTTCATTTATCCTCTTTTTGTTTAAAAAGAGAGAGAGATGGTCACTTTTACTCTTTTTTACATATTTACTTTTTAAAAAACATTACGATGTATTTGTGTTTTCTTAGTCTCATATTCCACAATAAATACAAGGTACTTTTTCCTGGCTCAAATCGTTAGTCCAAAATAGTTTATTTTTCTTAAATTAATTTTTTTAAATTTTGTTTTGTTTAAAATAAACAAGTATTTTTTTCAACTTTTGTAACAAGTTTCTTTCTTTCGAGTTTTTTTTTTAACTCTTCACTTTTATTGTGACTTAACCGATCAAACAACCCGTGGACCCGCTTTTTCCACCCAAAATTCGCACAAGGCAACGTCACAGCTGTGGACGAGTTTTCTCCTGGTTTTAAAGTAACAAAGAGGCCGAACTGAGTAATAAAATCTTCCCCTGTAGACCTCCCGCTAACTTTAAAGGGGAAAGGAATTAAATGTGTTGCACTTTCGAAGGAATTCTCAAAAAAGAAGTAAACGCTTTCGGAATGATTTTTCAGGACAAGGATGAACACTCAGAGGGTTAATTCAAGCGCAAAAATTGTATTTTCTCAATTAAAATTTCAATAAAAAAAACTGGCTTCAACTGAGGTTAATTCCAGTTTAAACTTTCTTAACTTTTAAATTTAAGCATCCAGGAAAAGTTTTATGAAAGAATTTGTAAAGTTTTTATTAAAATTAACACATTATGTTCACTACCGCATGATTACATAAATAACCCTTATTATAGACATAATTGTATATATATATATGTACTTGAAACAGAATCAAGCTTAGAAGAAAATAATTATTTGAAAAATTTTACACTTTTATGTTCTCTATTACGCACAGTAGATATTTTTTGTACGATATAATTTGAAGATACCTATCTAGGGATATGCAACCCAATGTCACAGTTTGAACAGAAACTTAATTTCTTACGGATTCCTTTTTCGGAATCATTCTAAGACATCACACACATAACATTGTATTTTAGGTCTTATGTTCTTATTAAATGATAAAATAATTTCTAAAAATTATCTCAATGAAACCAAACGAATTTAGAAAAAATCTGGATGGTCCTATAATCACAACTCCCCAGAAGCCTCTCGTTCTATCTACTGAGATCTACAATCTACGCAAAATCTCAAAAATTCCCCTAGATTATATTTTATTTTTCTCTACAAACTTATTTCTTCCTTACTTTTCCCGTGAGTAATTTTGTGAGAGGAATACCATGTAATACTACAGTTTTATTATTTTTGTTTGCAAACATTGTACAGCGTGAAATTTCATTATTAAATTTTTCCTTGGACTTTTTTTAACGAGCAATCTCATGAAGTTTCCTTCTTAGAACTTAATAATTGATTTATTTGAAGTTTTGTTGAAAGTTTTAATGCCCCCCTTATTTCAGAGGAAAATTGACTTGTAGATGAATTTATATATATATGTTATCGTTAAAGTGTATAATTCAATAATTTAGAATAACTAGGTATTTCAAGAAATAACTAGACAAGTCAGTTAAAGTGTACAATAGATGAAAAATTTCATTATTTAGCTATTTATTCTAAAAAATAACTAGTTATTCCATGAAATAACTAATGAGATACCATTGAAGTAAAAAATAAACAGCTTCAAAGCCATTTTATACATTTATCAATCATAAATTGCTAAAATTTCTCGAAAAATACATTTTATCCCTTTGCTAATATGAGTTTAAAAGAAAAGAAAAAACTAGAATATGTTGGAAGCTTTATTTAATTAGTATAAAAAAATACATGTTGTGTGTGAGAGAAAGAAGAAAAATGTGTGTGTTTGTGTGGTTGCTTCATAAACCATTGTGTAAACCTTTTTAAACAAAAATGTAAGAGAATATTAATTTCAATTTTATAAAATACCTTTATTTTACTTTTCATTATTTATTAGGTCAAGGATTGCTTTGATGACACTTTGAACTGAAATTCAAAACTGACTAAAAGCAGCTAGAACTGTGTCGTGTTTCATATTTTAACGATCAAATAGTCGTTGTTCTATAAAATACCTAGTTAAATCATATAATTTAATAATTTTACATACTTAACCTGACTTGTCTAGTTATTTCATGAAATAACTAGTTCTTCTATGAAATGACAGATTTCGCACTTTAACGGTAATACATGTAAAGCAAGAGTCTTACATTGATTAAGAGGTTAGCTGATACTTGTATTTACACTGCTAGTATGAGATAATATTAAATCTTATTACTATAGTAAGTTATTCCTTTTTTCTAGACTTAAACATTTATCTATTATTGAAAAAATTCATATGGTGTCCAAACAGGTCTCATTTGAGTTAGAATTCATTTGCTTATTCTAGAGATGAGTATCATCTGTTGTTTGGAAACTCAGGTCACAGAGCTTGCACATTTTTTGGTGTTAACAAATGCAAGTATTTTGGATTATTTAGAAAAAAAAATTTGTATTTAACTCTCCCTTATATTTTGAATTAGATGAATAACTCCACAAGATTTTTTTTTGGTTTGCTGTGTCTGAGAGTTTTTTGAGTTTTTTTTTACTTTGTCGAATACTATCACGATGGGTCTAAGTTCCAAATTAACGAATTTTTGAACTCTCAAAGTTAGACAGTCCGGGAACAGTTATATTAGGGATACTTTTACAATTTAAGGAGACACAGTACGATTCAATTGACAAAAATCGGTCAAAAAATCAAATTTAATTTTTTTAGCTTAAACTATTCTTCATATACTTTTCTATAATTTGACAAAACTTAAAAGCTCTAAACAAAAAAAGACACAGAATTAGATAGCTTTTGCGTTCGTTTTTATTCACATCCCTATAACAAATCAAAATTTTAAACTGACTTATCTCCGAAAGATAAAATAACTAGTTTGTCTTCATTTAAAATGCTAAGGCTTTTTTCTACTGTGTCAAATGCTTTGAATTTTTTTTACCTATTGCTAATAGTACATGTAACAAAAGTTGGTATGCATTTTTGAATCAAAGCGATACTTATTTTTTTTAAAAATAATGGAACTCAGAATTTGTACATTTTTTAAGGAATTTTCAATATGCATTCATAAAAAGAAGTATTGTAGAAATACTAATCAAGTTATCGCAAAACACATACCAACTTCTGTTATGCATAGTTTGAGGTACTTGTAAATCAAATGTCATGCGTATACGTAAATTTTTGTAGGAGGAGTAACATTTTGAAATCACAAATTTGAAGTTTTTTCCTTAAAAAATTAAATGCCTAGCTTTTTACGAAATTTAGAGCACAATATCTGTTTTATATAGTATACACACATAGGAGGTAACCAAAAAAAATTTTGAAAATCCTTTAATTAAAATTTTTGCTTAAATCGTACCGTGTCCCCTTAAATGTCTAGAATATTGTATCCTTATAATCCACGTGAAAACATTTATACGCGAAACCAGAAAAAAAAGATACTAGAATAGTGATATACCATGTTCCATTCTTTGCAATCATTTGACAAAAGCGCGTTGATTGCTAAAAAAAAACATGTTTTTAAACTGATTAGCCAATACCGGTACGGGCAAAACGAGTGAGCCCAGAAGTAATGCAAGTGCAGCACTCAAGCAAATCACTTAATTGGTAAACCTAAAATTTCCAACTTACTTCGTGATGTCAACTTAGATTTAATTATTTCATCTTAACAATATACACTCATGTCCATAAATTAAGGATAATTCAGAATCACACAGAAATTGAACTCTAAAATAAAAATTTCACCTGTAGAATTATCACACACATCTTGAAGAAGAATATGCAAATTACAGGAAACCACCAGATGGCGCGGATAGTATGTCACAATGACGAGAGTGTAAGATAGGGGTATATAAGGAATGGTAGCAAAGAAGTAAAATTGTTCACAAGCGCTTTAAAAGACTTTGAGTGCAATAACCGCATAGTTATGGCACAAAGGAAGCAATTGGATGATTTTTTACGTGGTAGAGAATTATCGGATGACTGGAATGTGGACGTACCCAGCTGGAAGAATCCGAGGAACTTGGAATCGCCCAGAGTGTCATCTCCAGGCTTTGGCAACGATTCCAAGATGATGGTAATGTGAGTAGATGTTACAGCACAGGTCGCCCCCGAGTTACAACGCCGAATGAGGACCAGTATTTAGCAGTTACTGCCAAAAGAAACAGACAGAGCACAGCATCAGACCTATCTCGTCAGCTCTCTTCAGCTACCGGTGCGACAGTTTCAAGGCAGACCGTGTACAGACGCTTAGAGCACATTGGTCTATATGCTCGTAGGCGTGTCAGATGTGTTCCCTTTACCTCAACTCACTGTCGCCTGCGATTAACCTGGAGTAGAGAGCATGCATTGTGCACACCACAACAGTGGTCTTGTGTGATGGTTCCCGACGAGTCCCGGTTTAGTTTGCAGTCTGATTTTCGCCGGACTTTTATATGGAGAGTGCCAGGTACCCGTTACCACCAAGAGAACACCATTGAACGACACCGTTACGGTGGTGCAGGATGGCTCGTTTGGGGAGGAATTATTCTTGGTTATAGAACTGACCTGCATGTCCAGAGTGTAACGATGACAGGCCACATCTATCGAAATGTCATTCTGGAACAACATGTACGTTTGTTTCGGGGTGCCATGGGTGCTGAATTTCTGTTTATGGATGACAACGCCCGTCCTCACCGTGCAAACATTGTAGACGAAAGCCTTCAATCGGAGGATATCACCCGTATGGATTGGCCAGCATACTCACCGGACTTGAATCCAATAGAGCATGTGTGGGATATGCTTGGCCGACGAATTGCAGCCCGTCAACACGCTCCCACCTGTCTACCGTAACATCGGAGGGTATTGCTTGATGAGTGGTGTAATATTCCCCAAGATCAGATTGATAATTTGATACTCAGCATGCGTAGTCGTTGTAAGGCCTGTATTGCATCGTCCGGGAGACATACTCCGTATTAACCATCATACTAACCATATTATACTGTTTTTTGTAAATAGGTTCTTTTTTGAAATTTGCTCCAGGGAGTAAAAATCACAATTTTTATTAATTATGTCAAACATATAGCATCTTTTTTGCTCTTTACTTTTTGTTTAATAAATAGACTTTACAAATAAATCAAATTTGATTTGCTTCTGTCTCTTACTTTGCCTGAACTTCATTATCCTTAATTTATATGGACATGAGTGTCATTATCATTAGGGTCTATCAATTCTATCTAACATCCTTGCCTAATCGTATTTAGGAATTTTTTTTATACATGCTTTTCGTGAAAAACCTAAACATCAACGATATGAGTAATAGTATCAAGAAGAGTTCAATATGATGCAAGTATCAAAAGGGAGGCAATTTTATATGCATAAAAAAATAGAAACAGAGCAGTGGCCACTAAAAAATTGACACTATGAAACAAATATACGTCGAAGTGTTAACAAAATAATATAATTTTTGCATGCAAATGTTCAATAGTCTTTAATAATTTTTTCATATTTTTCTATAAAACATTCCTTAAAAAAATGTTGCGTAACCATAATGTTGCCTTTTCCGTAAATATTGCATACCGTAAACTCCGGCGTATAACGCGCAATTTTAACGCAGAAATTCTAAACTCCGGCGTATAACACGCAATTTTAACGCAGAAAATAAGATCGAAATTTACGGTTGCGCGTTATATGCCAGGTATAAAAACGATAGATTCAAAAATTTTAAAAAAAGAGATGAGTATAAGAAAAATTAAATTTCTACATAAATCGGAATGCTATATATTTGAATGAAATGACATATACCTAATGAAGTTAAGGGGTTCTAATTCTAAATCTAATAGTCTAATTTTTTTCACAATTTTGGGATAATTACTTAAATAAATGACTTAAAAACATATGAGCATTTTACACGCCCCCTTCTGGTTTCTTTATAAAAAAAAGTTGTGCGCGTTACACGGTGAATATACCATAAAATTAAAGAATGCAGCTTGAAAGTATGGGCGCGCGTTATACAACGGATTTTACAGTATATTCCAGCAAAGGTCCATGATGATTGCTTAAGGAACTATTATGTCATTGTTCTGCTGAAAAAAACTTTTCTAAGCGTAAACTCCTCTTGATTGAGAGACCCTGTAAGATTTACAGTGTAAGATAAGTGGTAAGTAATAGAGCTGGGCATTTTACGAAAAATTCAAAAGAATCTAGAAAGCACGAAGTAGGTAGCCCTGGAAACTCAGTTATCAAACCGACCCCCCCCCCCAAATCTTTACAATATCAGCATTAAAAATTCTTAGCATTATTTTTTTTTTAAATTTAAGCAACCTCTATATTTTATTAATAAATGAGTGATAAAATTTATCAATAATCATTAATATAATTTAGGATAAACAATATTGTTTGAAACGCAGCCTCTGAACAATATCACGCGACTACTACATTTTATCTTCTATGCTGTAGATTAATTCCGAAGAGCAGATTTTGGTCAATTGAAATAACCTCAGCATTTTTAGCTGGTGACCTGTTTCAAAAGGACTTCCTGTCCAGCTGTCTGAAGCATTTGTCGTGAACTGGACTCTGGTGTCAACTGAGTGACGACGATATTACTCACTACAATTCTCGGTGTTCGTTTCCCCAAGGGATCAAAGTGCGGGTCACGCTTATGAATTTAGAAAAGACGAGTCTTTCTGTACCAAATGCCTAGCAATTGGAGATGGGAGTTATTTCGAGTAATCGTAAACAACGTAGATCAGAAAAACAAATAATGAATCAATATATCTAGTGAATTCTGTTACAAAGCAATAATTTATATGTGTGTGCGTGCGTGTGTGTGGTGGGGGGTCCAAATTTAATCAAAAATAACGGTGTGACGGGTTCCTACGCGTTTCACTAACCTTCTCATATATTCTTTAATATTTTATTTATTTCAACCAATCTCCACCGGGAGCCAAAGCGTGATTTATGCAAATGAGATATTTTATATAAGTTCGGGTTTAGCGAGTTAGAAAAGAGAATGAAATGAAATGAGAAAGTGTTTTCAAGTGTAAACGTAGATGTTGTGAATAGAATCCAACGCGTCGTCGTAGATAAAAATTAGTTCGTAGAAGAACTTCGGGAATAGCTGAGAAATAAGTCACCTCTTAAAAGAAGAATCCTGACCTTAACTTGACCCAATCAAGATCCTAAAGAACCAACTAGACGAACCTGCCATAGCATAAGAAATCAGATTAGTTATAGATTTCAATTAAGTATAAGTGTGTAATTGTACGCGTCGATCCTTTCGTGGATTCAGATCGGATTCCGTCGTTCACGATTATTGAACCCTTCTCATTCTCCACTGTGTTTTATTGTTCTTAAAATTGAATAGTATTTGTGTAATCTCTTTAATTAAGAAAAATCAATAAATAAGATTGATTTGTTAAAATGACTACTGATTTCATTAACCATTCAACACGTTCGGATTCAGGTAATACCGAAGGGAGTTGATAATCTTAGGGGTAGCGAGAGGCTACGACAACGGTAAGAAAAAAAGGTACTAAGAAGCAATGAGAGTTGAATATCTCTAAAGTTACAATGAACCGGAAAAAAATTTGACAGTATTATGGGGTAATTGGAATGAATAAAAATGTGTGTGTGTGTATGTGTGTGGTGACACCAATAAATGGAATATCTTAAGAAATTTCAGAGAATAGATTATTGCGGCTTTAAAATATTTTCAATAAAATTCTTACTTATTGCAATGCATTTCTAAATAACATAAAATATTACAAAGAAAGTTGCTATGAACGAGAAAAAAATCATTCGAGATAAAAATTTAGGTATTTTGTAAAATGCTATAATAATCTTAATGCTGTTTGAGTAAATTGTGTTAAATATCGTTAATCGAGCTGTATTTTACAAAGTTTAGTTATCAAATTACAAGTGTTTGTGAGCATATATATTGAATATTTGTGCTTTATCCAATGTTTTCCTTATCAATTTGAGAGTTTAATTTTTTTTTCCGCACAAAAAACAGCTAAGTTGCTTCGAATTAATGCCTCTATCACATTACGAAAAGTTCTGACTTTGTTCTTTTTGAATTTGTTCGTGGATATTGTGGTCGAAAATATAGTTTTTATAAAGCAGAAAGGACTTTTCAATAATGTTAAATAAGCCGGAAGTATAGCAGCAATTTTTTAAAGTACATCTGTATCAATTCTTTCCATCAATAATTAGGTACTGTGGCCTCATATTTCACAATTTTACAATTATTATATCACTAATGTGATCTTGCATTGCCATGCATTAATCGCAATCACAAATACAGCAAGAATTTGTGTTAGTTTAGCTAAAAGTAACGTACCGTAAAATCCGCCGTATAATACGCTTCGGCGTATGACACGCACCCCCTTTTTTACGAAAGAACCTGAATATATGTACATTGCTCTTGTGTTTTGAGTTAATTTATTCGAGGTGTTATACCAGGTTATATGTATCTGAAAACATAGTATACTTCTAGAACTACAACTCTTTGAGTTCGTTAGGTAAGCCATTTCTTTAAAATAAACAGTATTTCGATCTATTTAAAAATCTAATTATTTTAATGCTCATCTTTTTTTTTAAATTTCTGATGTTATCATTTTTATTCCCGGCGTATAATGCGCCCCGTAAATTTCGATCGCATTTTTTGTGTTCAAAGTGCGCGTTACACGCCGGATCTTACGGCAGTTAAAAATTAACGTTAGTTTGACTCGATTTAAGAAATTGATGTCGTTTAATTTTGACTCTCTTTAAAAAGAAAATATTCCATACTATCCTCAGCAAGTTATTGCAAAATATTTCACCTTTTTTTTTTAAATCAGAGAATTCCGAATTGCTTCTCAATTATTCTTGAGAATAAACGCAATGTTACTTTTCCCACATTAAATAATGGAGACGTGCATGACATATTGCAGAGTAGCTTGTTAGTTCACTGTAATGTGTGTTCAATTACATCTCTGTAGATAAGGCAATATGAGTGGTAGCGTATTACACTTTCACGCCACAGGTCTGGGTTCAATTCCCTGGCTGGGTATGTTTGACTCAGCCTTTCATCCCTTCAGTGGATTGATAAATAAGTACCAAACTTCCTTTGGAAATAAATAAGGGGGGTTCCATGTCAGACTGACCACCTGACGCAACATCTGCTCATGCACCTCAGCACCCGAGCTCACATTTACTGAGAGGGGCACAGTCGACCTTGGCCCTCGTTTGCTGTTGCGCCACTCAGTTTAGTATAGATAAGGCAATAATAAATACACAGTTAATATATCCAGTAAAAATATATTTTAATAAAACTAAATCTTTGTGAAATTAATAATTAAAAATAGATATTTAGATTCCAGAGGTAAATGCTTAATTAAGTCATTCCATTACACTCGCATATAGATATTGAACAGTTTATGCTATTTTTTCATATCGAAATTCATCTAATTAAAGCTAAATTAAATCAGATTTTAAAATAAAATCTTTAATTCATTCCCATTATGAACATTAATAATGCTACAATGTACACTCAATATTAAATTTTTAAATGTTTAGAAACTACTTAATATCGAAACAACTTTCTCTTTTTCCAAAAAAAATAATAACAACAAAATCAAAGATTTATTCAGTTAAATTATCTTAACAACTCTTTTATGCCCATAAATCTTTGCACTTTGTCAATTAAATTCCTTATTTTAAAATAGAACGTAACAATAATGAACTTCATTGTTTGAAAAAGATTAAAAGAATGGCCTGATGTTTACGTTAATGAAAGTCATTTATATCGTTCTTTTTGTTGTTGTTGTTGACAAAAGATTATTCATAACACATTTTACTCTAAAAATACAGACGACGTTTAAGCAGGTTTAAAAGAGAATAAATGACGATAATCTTTCTATTTGTAAGATATAAATATTTCTAGCCATCTAGCCAATTAATTCTGTTAAATCACGTAGCATTAATGCAAATTTTATAGCTATCTACTTAGGTAAAAAAAATGTTTTCTTTAAAAAAAATTTAAAAAGATTATCGCACTTTGAAGATAGCACATTGAAAAAGGCTTACGTCTGTTGTTGTTTCAGATAGTAAAAGGTCCATAAAACTTTTGAGAAAATGAAAAATAATATGTCGAGCAATTTGATTTTCCTTTATCAAATATTGACCTTAAGTTATTAAAAACTATAATTGTTTTAATATGCTCGACAATTTCTAAACTAAGGTAAATACAAAATTAAAAATTAGTTGCCTAACATTTCCACCTCATGAAGCTGTATCATCTGAAACATTACGCAAATTAAAATACTAATCATATTTCCAAA
>BMAO01030299.1:0-129166 GCA_019973975.1 Trichonephila clavata
TAAATGTAATTTTTCTAATATATAAAAGAAGTTTTTTTTAAAAAAATTAAAATGAAATGAATTTAAGGCATCAGATAATTCAGTATTATAAAAAGGTTTTTTTTCGATTGGAAAACACCATAAATTGTATTAAAATGATTTCATCCTATATATGAATTTCACAAACTCCCCAGTTATTTCATTTCATACCTGTTTCAATAAAATTCATCAGGTTTAGAAAGTTTTATTGCAATTTTTATATTCATTTGCTTGCATTAGAATTTATATTTGGGTTATGGTCAGGCTAAAAAAAAATGGCTTTCCAAATGCGCTATGGTTTCGAATCTTGATTTCATTCACGACCCTTTGTTTTGAATATCGTAGTATGCTTCATATTAAACGAAATTGATCCTTGCAATCCTTAGACGGCGTAATATGGATGGGAGAAACGAGATACGTGTCACATATTTATCACTAGCATTTCAGAAATTCGAGGTACTGCGTCGCCTATCCAAATTAAAATTTTCAGTTGTTTGTGATTCCAAACCATTCATTTATAGTACTAATATTACCTTTAATGAATATGTTATGTGTATTGAAATCAGTAATTCAAGGAAGAAAATTTTGAGAAAATCCCTTAAATACTGTAATAAACTAAAATTTTCTGACTTACAAATTTATGCAGCATATAATACGAAAGTCATTTTCATTTACATTATTAGGAATAAATGTATGCATTCCATATGATATTGTCAACCACGTTGAAATATTTAGTGAAAACATGCACAGATTATCCGGAATATAAACGTTTTTGACGAATGTTAACATTTTGACTTGAAAATAATAAATTAACTTCAATTTTTTTAATTAATGGTCGTTACAGTAAACGTCATCCTATTGATGCGAGTTGCTAATTTATTTTCCACGACTTTTCACAAAACATCAAATTTAATCAGTTAATTCCATTTATTTAATACTTAAATCCGCCAAAATATATTTTATATATATTTTTTTAAAAAAATGTTAGTAGTACTCAGCGGCTTAAAGTATACCCCCGCATCGCAGGAAGGCCCAGAATTCAAGAAGCCCCATAGACTGACTGATGTCGAATAAGTAATCCTTTGTAAGATCCGGCTTGGGGCTTAAAACCAGACTTTATAGAGGGTCCCTAATATTTCCCGTGAGACAATTGGTGGTACTTAAAAAACTTTATAGATGACCTCCCTTCCTTTGTAAGCCCATTACAACAAAATTTATAAAATCAGAGAAGTCCTAAGTTTTCGTATGTATTCTAAGGGAAAAAATTTTCTTAGTGCTCATCTTAAAAAAAATCGCATCTATATTTATATACGAAATGATCACTTAAACCTTTTGCTGGATATAATTTAACAGAAATGTGTTTATAAATTTTGTATAACATATTTTTTACGGTTCAGTTTTATTAATTTAAATGTTTGAATTTTACTATTGCAAAGTATTTTATGCGTACTTCAGCATTGATTTTTAAGAACTTTTATATAAGATTTTGCATCTTTAATTTCCAAATAAAACATAAAATTTGTACTTTTAAAATCTTTTAATTACATGTTTCTAAAATAAGAGATATAAATATTTGTCATGCATAACACTGTTTGGAGCTTCTTGATTTTACAAATTTCTGTGTGCATGTGAATATTTGGTACATATGATGTTGATTGTATTACGATTCACGATTACTTGTAACAAAATGAAGGGGAAATTTTTGAAGCTAATTTTTGAAATTGCATATGAAGCTTTATTTTTCACTTTTTTTTTCTGTAAAGTACAAACTTTAAAGCATCAAAGAAAATTTTGTTATGGAACTATTCAATTTTTTTCAATAGCAAAAAGTATGAACACAAAAAGAATAAAAACTGATTGGCTTTCTTCCTTTTTCACTAGATAACTTTTGAAGGATGTACATTATAGTTCTACATTCTTTAATAAAATTGAAAACGGCAGAATGCTTGTGTATTCTTAAAAAAACCTAAAATTTTAAATTTATCTGCTATTTAAGTATTTCTTAAAATTTAAAACAAATTTAAACAATTCAGAGAGAAAATCCTTCCTTTCCTTCTTGTTGTTTCTAATGCCACCTGTCTGACGTAGTCAGATCGAGGCCCACGATATTCATCATGGCATCGGGCTAGACTGTACGCCTGTCGTTAGCCGTAGATTTGAGCACCATGCAGGTGACAGTACGATTTGGCTTGCTTCCACCCCAATTTTGAGGGAGAACACCTTGGGAGTGGTCAGGGGCTTCTCTTTCCTTTCCTTTGTGTATATGATGTTGCGAATTTACTTATTGAAAATTTATGTTATTTTTCAATTTTTTTCATTTTTCCAAGTGTTACTTGAAAATAAGCTTCAGGTTCCATGAAAAATGCATCTTAAACTTACACAGGAAGCTATTTCTTCTGGGTAATTTTTTTTAATAATAGTATTATTCATAATAAGCTATTTTCCTCTTCGAGTATTACGCCACAACTCGTATCTGTAATAAATAGATTTATGTAATTTTGTCCCACTCCCACTTTTGCAGGGGTGTTTTTTAAAAATAATTATAATATTGTACCATTTTCATGTTTATTTTTTGTATCGTTTCCTGCCTATCCCATGTTAAATTGAACCTGGGTAATCTCACTAAAGTTACTCAGGAAAACTCATACACATACCTGTAAGTAGTATGTAGCTTTACTTTCCTCTGTTCTGCGTGAGTGAATATTAACGTCGCACTGTTCAGACGAGGGCTTTTGGCGACGAACCTCGTAATTTTGAGCCATGGTCAAGTGACGAGAACGACACCAGAGCTGGCATCCCCTCTCCTAACTACCACACCACACCAACGGGAGGACTTTTGAGCTCTCAACAGATTTGACGTGCATTGCTCCTCTACACGGCGGGTTTCAGTAGTACTGGGCTCGGACTCATGACATACCAGCCACTAGTCTGTTACCTTGTCCACTAGGCTAACACGGCCACTTCCTATATTCTGCAGATCATGATAAAGGGCTGATGTTAAAATAGCTTTGTATATTTAAAATACTAATATATTTTTACTTGATAAAGTCTAATCAAAATAGGACCCTCGGTGTTTTTTTTTTGTTGCACCAAGGCGTTTGGTTACCTAGCTACGCCCCTGTTATATAACTCTATATTAAATAAAAAAATATTAATAGTGTATTTCCAGTCCGAACAGTCTGGTGAGTAAAATGTCAAATCAGGTGTCATCTTCCTCAATTCATCGTGATTTAAAATTACGAAGTTCGTCACCTCTATACCCCTCACGTTGTTTCGAAGTGCAATATTAACAAAACAAAAGACCAGCCAACGAAATTCAATCAGAAATTAACGAAAAATCTATTTGTTTACTTTTTTAATAATATTAATCGTAATTACTGTTGCATATTGATTAAGTTTGCTTTAAAACGTTTCTAGCCTTCGGTAATAATTTTTAAAAATATTTTTCAAAAATTGATTTTTACAATGTATAAAGGTACTTTCCCTCATGTGTTTTTAAAAATTTTATATTTTTTGGGGGGAAGGGGAAATAAAAATTTTAAAAACAATGAGTTTAATTAATGATTTTAAAACATTCATTTTTTAAGTAAGCAACTTAAAAAAGAACCAGCAAAAAAGTAAACGAAAAAATTCATATTTTTTAGAAAATGTAAAACATATATATGTATATATGTACTACTTCTATGGTCATTTTGCTTTGACCTTTTATCTCGCTATAATCTTACATGAAGTTTTCACACACCGTCGAATAGTTATAAAAATAGACTTCTAATAGAAGCATGACTTCGATATAATTTGCTTTTAGATGTATATTTTTCACATACAATAATATTTTCATTAAATTTCTCACAAATAAATTGCGTGGAAAAACTTAATAAAAGTGTAATAATGATAATATTTGATGTACAGCATAGAGACATACATAATAGCAATTATTTTTCAGTATTGATTAAAATGTCTATTTTTATGTTATTAATACTTTACAAAAAGTCCAAAAAAAATTATTAATCCGTTTACATTTAAAATATTTTGCGTTGTAATATAATTAAAATATTCGTTCTAATTAAGATATAGAGTTAAAAAATATCTAGCCAAAAAGAATAAATCAGGGAAAAAGAAATGAGAAGAACGGTTCCCACGTTTTTTTAACAAGCTAATTAAGGCGCGTTTGTGTTCAAGTGTCAGTGTCGTAAAATAGCCCCCTCCCCCCATGTGAATCATGAGATGAGTGAGAAGTTTCAAAGGAAAGTATTTTAGGGAGCGGTCCTAATATTCCTTCCCTTTTCCTGGTCTAGGAGGATCCAATTATCATATTGTAGAACCACACTTTCGTCTCTTTCATAGCAATCCTCCAAATAAAATATCAGAAAAGTTCATTTGAATAGAGACATGATAGAAAAATCAAAAGTATGAAAAAGCATTCACTTTGAAATAAAGGTAAATAGTGAAAGAGAAAAAAAAGAACCACATATTAAATTTACATTCAACCATTATTTTGATTAAATTCTTTTTGTTTTTAATAGAAAGGACTGAGAATTATTGGAGTAATCCAATATCATCCATTTTCAGTTTTCATGTCCTTAATTTAATGTTACTGAGTTACACACAGCAAAGATTTTGCCACTTTCTTCTAGTAAACTAAGGTAGTGATTTTTCCCTTTTCTGACCATAATTTTTGTCCAGGCATAGAATGTTCAATAATACATTAAATTTGAAATAGTATATGGCTGTGGAAATTATCTAAAATCTGAACTTTAAAATAACTTCAGCAATATATAAGTTTTAAAATTTTAATTAATCCTGAATTGTACACAATTTATTAAAATGCTTTTAAAATTTCAGAAATATAATCCCTGAGTTAGAGTTGGAAAGACAGTAGTGTTTTAAAAAAGAAATTTAAAAACTGCATTCACATATTTGTTTAAATAAAATAAAAGAAACTGAATATACACAAAGAAGTATAACATTTTAGTCAACACTGAAATTCTAAAAATCACAGCTTCCTGTTGTGAATGTGTGGTGGTGTGGAATTTAGGAGAATGAAATGTTATCTGATTAAATCCTCCACATAAAAAGCATACAAAGATAGCATGTCAAGTTATTGAGATTTTATACATATATTGATAGAAATTTTATACATATGAAACAATTTTTTAAAAAATTATTCAACACACACACCAACAGTAAATTATAACATCAAATACTTCCTCACTAAATTTTATATATATTGAAATAAAAAATAGTTAAGAGGAATTGTGAGCAAATATTATTCCTTCCTATCAAAAATGCCATTTCAAAATGAATAGCTGCTTCAATATATTAAGGTGACAAAGATTTTGAAGTTCAAAATGTAATATATATATATATATATATATATATATATAGATTTTTTTACAAATAAATTATTTTATTATAGTTACTGTGGTATGGAGGTAGTATGTTGGTCAAGAAATATTTATACCAAAATAAACAATTTTTGTTTTATTTTTTAATAATGATATGTTTTTAATACTTATATAAAGAACAAATTAAAATTGAGTATTCTTTTTCTAAAAAAATAATGAATCTGCAACCCTTCTAAATTATTTTGAAGTACCTTCATATTTCTCAAAAGCATGAATATTTTTCAGAGCATCTTTTCTATTATGATATGATCTTATTTAAGTCTGGGCAGTTTTGTTACAAAAGCTGCTGAATTGTTCATGGTGCTAAATACTGGCTAAGTTGCAACCTTAGTGCCAGGAAGAAAAAATGAGGAACTCTGACAGTTTTAAACATTTGAACAATTATAACTTCAGGTTCTAATTAAAATATGCAGTTATATTTCCCTCTACCTCTGAAATTGGCACATCTTATTCGACTAAGTGAAGGCATTTCTTGACAGTGTGTCATTGATAATTAAAAAAATATATGCTATAAATTTGGGACTAAAACCGAGTAGTGAAAAATTGAAGCAAGCACTGAACATTCGGAACAGTAACGGGAAATTTGGGATAATGTACAATCAAGTTCAAAGGAAATTATTAAAGGAATTAAACATGAGAAAGAAAAATTGTTTTAATCTTTCTTTTTAACAACCACCAAATTTAAAAAAAAGGAGGAAGAAAAACTTATACATTTTTCTTCATTGAAGTAAAATTTTCAGGAAAAATCAATCTCATTTTTTTAAAACAAATATTTATAATTTGTGTATCTCAATACATCAAATTCAAATTTTTATTTCAAGAAATTATAATTCAATGAAAGAAAACAGCCACTGTCATGTAATAATATATTCTTATTATTAGAAATCTTATTTTTTTAAAAAAAGAATTCTGTATGAAAAAAGCTTTTTTTTTTTTCAAAACCTATAACAAAACCTGGTTTTCACTGGAATATGTGTTTCAAGCAAAATATACATTAAGGTATTTTGAAAATTTAGCATTATTTTCCTGCCATTAATAATTAATTTTTAAGTACTGAAAACTTATTTTAAAATTATCTCTACTCAATATAGCTAAAAAAAAAATAATAATAATACTGTTTCATGAAATTTACTTTAAAAAAAATTTTTTTTTAAAGTACATCAATACTACTGATGATTGAAATGGGATTATAATACAATACTTTTTAATAATTTTTTTTAAATGTTTTTAGTTTTATACTACAGAATTTTAAGTTTAATCACACGTTTTAAGCATACCTGAAATATGAATCTTATTGCGAACAATGGTTATAATGAATTTTGAGCAAAGTAAGAACAGAACTGAAAAATAAATTATCCCCTTTATATATTAGCTAAATCACAATATAAACATAATTTTGGACTGTTTTTTAACTGAAAAATTATATGGAATTCAAGTCAATTTTTGTTTAGCATAAGCTGAAAATAATTTTAATTCTAAACAGTATTTAAAAGGCAATGCATGTAATTCCTACCATTTTATAACAGTCAATATGATATAGATAAATATAAAACACAATTTTCTTCTTTTTTCATTAATATATATATATATATATATATATATATATATAATTATATTATATATCAATATTTTTCTAGTTATGTTTCTTAGAATCTGTTTTCTATCATTTAGCTTTGTGGGTAGTATAATTTTGTCTTATTATTTTTTTTCATTTTATTATACTATATATATGTATAAGAATTGCTCTAAATGAGAATATGATTTAATTTCAGCTGCAAAAGTTAAAAGGATTTTGTAACAATAATCCTCAAGTGTCTGTTTAGAAAAAATTTGCTAAACCTGATTCAAATGTTATAAGGATTAATAAAAATTTACTAAAAATTGCAAATAATCAAAAACATATCAATAAACTAAAATATTTTACTCTCTTCTATTTTAAGTTTACAATATAGTTACAGTTCTACATTTGTTTTTCCAGTTTCATTTAATATTTTTTAAAATTAAATCTTAATTTTTATTTTATAAACATACCATATTTCTAATGAACTTGTATACAACAAATAAACAATGAAAACATATTTATATCTTAAAATTCAAACAAAAGTTGAAAAAACATTGAAATTGTACAGTAGTAAAGTTATAAACAATAAAACCACAATATTTATAATAGGTTATTAGATTCACACATACTGAAACACACACTCAACGCAGCATACTCAACAAAGCATATCCAAAAAAATACACTGCACTTTTTTATTGTAATTATGTTGAAAGTAGCCAATAATTCATAGAGAGCCAAATATAGGAACCCCAAAACAGAGGAATTTGAATTCCAATGCTGTAAAAAATAGGAATAGGTGCTGCCAACGAAATCGCGCATTATTTTTCCGGCCTGATTTGTTCCTTTTATCTATCAGACTTTACAAATGGTTTGATGGAATAATATTGCTTGATGATATACCTTGATTGGGCAAAAAGTATCTGACATACATTACATTAAAAAGGCGAAAAAGAAACACGACTAAAATAGTAAAACATAAAATTATGCTAACCGATTGACGAGAGTAATGTTTTACAAACCCTAAATAACTAAAATTGTATTTCATTTTCGTAATCCTTAGAAAACTTGAACTTTATTTATCATGTGACACTAACTTCTTAGAAGTTCAACCAATCAGATCCTCTTTAACACATTTTCATGAAAGTACTTGATAACTCTTTCAGGATACGTTGCTGTGTTTAGTGTTCAGTTTGGTTGTATTATTATTTATTCTTATCAGCACGCGGGAAATGATTAAAATGTGATTTACTTTTTATTTTCTTATCATTTTTCAATCGGCCGGTATTCATATAAGAAATATTAAACATATGGGATTATATTCGCGTTTCATTTTGAGTTGCTATTTCAATGTGTTTCATTCGCGGTATTTAATTGGTATATAAACTTTGGGTGAGTATCATTTCAAATTATAAGTACCTGTGTATAAACAAAATTGCATTAGTTCAATTTATGCGTTATAAATTTGACTTCATTGTGTCAAGAAAGATCATAAATGATTTTAATGAAATATTTGCTTGTTTCTTTTAAGATATTATGATCAAATCGTAAGTGTAATTTTCATATTTTGGAAAATATGGCTTATTGAAGCTAATCATATTCTAAAAATGAGATATATGAAGTTAGTAAACTTCTCTTCGCCATTGATTTTTGATGTTTACTTTCGCGTGTACTTTTTTACTTAAATAGGAATTAGAAGCTCATTTTATATTTGTTGCATTGAATTTATTTTTATTGAAATCGGTAATTTAAATCCGTCTGAGGTTTTATTTTTAAAAAATAAAAATTTTGATTCATTATTAATGCTATAACATTATTTGATGAATGTAACCACGAGAAAAATCGTAAAATAAATGAATGTGATATAATTAATAAATATATATTTCTTTAAATATAATGCTTCTTAAGTACAATCTTGATTTTTGACATTTTTTAAGGCCATAAGTATATAGCCTACAAATGTCAATATTTCCGCCATTTCGTACTTTTTTTTTCAAAATCAAACTCAAAACTAGTATTCTTAAGGCAATATGGTACCATCTTCACAATTTTTTTTTATTTTTAATATTTGATATTTGGTTTTAATTATATTTCATAAAGGTTAATATTTAATAATAATTCCATACAAAAAAATTTTCATTTGTTGCAAAATGTTTGTAAAATTTAAATTTTTTTAGCTTTAAGCATTTTTTAAATCCCTAAAGCTTTTTTAAATGTCTCTTTTCTTTCAAAATTTTTTTTCCAAGTACCTTATACTATACTACATAAAACTGTGCATGGGATTTTTTTCTGCTGCTTCTCTTTAATTTTTTTGTAGTTAAACTCCCAAAAATTCTCAAAAAAACATTAATTTTGATTTTGAAATTTTTTGGAAAAAATACTAAACATGTTAGAGCTAATTCCGTGCACAGTTTTACAAAACATACATTTTAGAACATGTATAGAAAATTTCAAACCCATACTTCAATTATCAAAAAAGCCTGAGGATTTTGAATAACAGTATATGTACAAAAATTCCACATGAAGAAATATGAGTTTGAAGTTTTCATTCCATGAATAGCATGATATAATATTCATCGAATAGTCTGAAACTCTTATGAACTGTTAATTAGCTTATTTAAAACTACTTAACATAAAAAATTGCACAAATGTAGAACAATTAAACAGTATACTGCCATAATGAATACATAGAAAAAAACGAATGAAAGATCAATATTTCATGAAACTTTATCTTAACAGTTATAATAAAAAATAAATACACACACTTCAAAGCTAATTCCATGCTCAGAGCTAATGCACAACATGTACAAAAGATGTTTGTCTTTATTTTTTATTTCCATGATTTTAAAAGCCTTTGCATGTTAAATATTGTACACGAATAAAAGCAAAATCAAATAACAATTTATAGGTAAAATACATCAAAATCTAGGAACTGTATATGTGCATTTGTTTAAATAAATATCTTAAAATATTTTAATAATAAGTGTTGAATCTCGCACACATGGGATATATATATATATCACCAAAGACAAATATATAAAAATGGGAGAGTTTTTCTATTCTTGCGAATTAGATTTTTAATTATCTGAGTTATCAAAATGAGATTTAGTATTTGTGCTTTGGGAGAATCCGTATTGAAGTTTTAATTTCATTCATAATAATATCACAAAAAGCACGCACACTTTTTAAATCTTGACCAAATCCATTTAATCTTCAGTAAATAATTCACAAACTAAAATTTTTGCATGAATTGCACAATTTTTTCTTAAAATGATTTATTACTGCATATATAATGTCAATCACATTGATAAGCATTAGAAAAATAATTAATTCATTTTTTATCAGGCTCTTTTCTAGCACATAATCTGAAATGTACCTACATTTCAGTTGCTGTTTAGCGTTAAACATTGCTCCATTACTGAATGAAAAACGTAGGTAAAGCTTTGAAATTTTGCAGGCATATTTATAAGGATTCGGAATATCAAATAAGCCAATAAAAAATTTTTTTGACAGTTTAATGATTTTTAGGGTACCATATCGCCTTAAATGAGGAATATTGTTGTGGACTTAGTTAATGTGAGAACACTGAAGAAGTTTTTTAAAAATTACTGTACAAAGTGAATAATGGTAGTATAAAATCTATTTTCATATCTTTTTTTGTAATTTTATTCAAAAAAGTACAATATTTTGCTTTATGTTTCAAGTTTTAAATATTTTATCAGAATACATTCTATGTCAAAAAACAGTATTTTTTAATTTATTTATAAATGTATTAATTTGTGAATGCTTGAAAAAATATTTTTAAATAATTTGCTGTATGTAGATTGTCAGAGTTCAGTCTATTAGCTTGGGCTGTAGAGTTGAGTTATATACTGAAGTCAAGGATATGATTGGGTGCATCACTAATTGTCTGTGAACACCATTTAAGATATACTGAATAAAAGTTTGCAAATACAGAAAAATTTTCTAAATTCTAAAATTTTGAAAAGCCAAGTTCATAAACATGCCAGCTCTTGAAGAAGCTCAGCATCCTTCAGTATCAATTAATATACTAGTTCTAATTCTTCTTAACTTACTGGGTTTTTTTTTCATGAGTTATAAAATTTAATTTATATGAATGTCAAATTATTTTTAAATTCAAAGAGCTGACATGATAGAGAACTCTAAAAGAATCCACTCAGCTAATTATAAAAAAAAAGAAAGAGAAATTACATTTTAGTAACATGCATCTTAGTTCAAGCTGATAAAACTCACAGTATTCAAATATTGTATAAGTTTAGAAATAAATTTTAACTTATTTAAAAAATAATTTTTTTAAACAAATGTAAAAATTATATTTGTCTCGAAATGAAAAAATTGTATCTATGGAATGTTACTAAAATTGATTTCTCTATTTTATGAACTACCTGATCTTTAAATTTCTGATAAAGTATAATAATCCTTTAAATATTTAGATCAGCAGCTCTTAAACTATGATGCCCAAATCCTTAGGGGTCCCCAGTGTCTTTCTAGAGGGACCACAAAGGTCTCTCATGTTATGTTAAGATTTCTCTCTTTTATAGACTCTGGAAAGCCTTGTGGAAAATTGAAAGGCGTGCTGTCATAGACTAGATAATTAAATGGCCCCCAATTAAAAAATTCTACTAGAACATATATTTTGATCAAGAATATTAGTTAATTTTAATTATTTGCTGCTACATAGCCATTACTACAAGGTAATATATTCAAAATACAGCCCAAACACATATGCAAAGATTAAGAATTGAATTCATAACACACCAGTATGCTAATATTTGAATCCATCTTGATTTTTTTATTGGTGTGTTGGGTGTCAGAGAGGGGTATTCAAAACCTTGCGAGTTCGGAACATCAGGCAAATACATAAATGGGGAGCCATGGTGACCCAAAGTTTAAGAATCACTGATCTAGATCATCTATGAAATTGTAAAAAAAAGGATATATAAATATTTTTTTTTTCCAATTGTATAGTTATGTTTGGCTTAAGTGTAGACTAGGTGGCCCCTTTGAATTTGGTGATATTTATCTAGATACGATTTATCTAGATCAGTATGAATTCAGCTTTGCTTTTTTCTCTTGAAACGCTGGTGGCTACATATTGGTAGTTTGGTTGCCAGAAAATGGATTTCGCTAGGGGCCACGTATTCTAACATTAACTTTGTTTCATAAACTACATTTATTTCTTTGTATTCTTAATCAAAATTACTAGATAAAAGTTAATTCATTCAGTATTTTTTCCATTCAAAATATAATTTTAAAGAACTAATTGAAAGGTTTTTCAAGTTGCTATAAAATATAAAAATGTACTAGCTTTTGTGGGAGAATTCTCAAATAATTTTTTTAAAGATGTGAGATTTCTGCTGAATGAATATTATGCTATATCAATGTATACTTAAAATATTTCTATATTTTATGAAAAAAAATATAGTGTCATCTATAACTGCTTTTTGAAACATTTCTTATCTAAACATTAGCAACATCAACTATGTTTGTTTAGTTGAATTCAGTTTATTCTGCAACATTAATTTCTCCAAATATATATGTATATATATATATATATTGTTGTTGTGGATCATGTTGTTTTTAAACAATTGCAAATTTTTTGGCCCAAAATTTCTGCTAAGCAAATCACACCATGATATCAAAACAAAAAAGATTCTTGCAGCTTTTCATAGGAAGAAAAACAATTCTCATGGCACAAGTTTGGCTATGGTGATGCTAATACATAAGAAATGTATTTTCTTTTGAGATAAAATAAAACCTAAATATTTATTACAAAGATGGTGAAATCGTAGGAAAGCCCACGCCCTTTGAGACAAACTGAAAAAAGCACCAGCTAGAACAAGATGGTGCCAAGCAAACCCGTCAATGGCTGCAAGTGAATATAGCAGACAAGGTGGATGTGTAATGAAAATATATGTTAACAATACAGAAATTAATCAAATATATTTAAGATAAAAAGATATAAAAACAGCACTTACTTTCTTACTGCTGATCTTTTCCAAGTGGAGTGTACAGCTTGACAGCAGATTTTAAAAAAGCCTTGAAGGTCTCATCACTAAGCGAATGATTGTGGTAGCACCACCATATATATTCTGCGAGGTAATGGTTGAGCATGCCTTCAAACATAATCATTCATACATTTTCCAAACCACATTTTAGTTAAACGCAAAATATCATACATACTTAACTTACAATTAGAAAACCAGAAATTCTTTCTTTGCATCATGCACATTTGCACCTTTTTTTTTGTTTTGACATCTCCATTCAAATCCATCCAAAACAACACTTTTGTTTGTATAATCCCATTTGCTCTTTACATTTAGGGCATTCATAACTCAAAGTAATCAATCCTTCCTTCATACACCATTCAATCAATTCTTTCTTGCCTTTCGCATTCAACAAAGTAAAAAAATTCTAAGGTATATTCACTCACACACGCAGCCATACTTCCAGTTCGGTGCCCAACAAAAAAATGATGAAATTTGAAATGTGCCCGCCGACAAAATACAAAAATGATGAAATAGTTAGGTTTACCATATCTAGTGTATCAAAGTAGGGTTACCAAGATGAGGCAATTATTGCCAACCAAAATAATTCACGTCAAGGGTGTGGGTTCTCCTAGGACTGAACCAGGATAAATTGTAGCAATTCAATTCTATATGTATTTTAAAAATATTCAGGTACATTTCTGTAATTAACAACTTTTTAACTTGTTTTCATCATCCCTGATTTTCACCAAAATAAATGTTTCTTTCAGGAAGCTTAAAGATGGCTGAAACAGTGAATGTACAACCAGATCTTTTTAAAGGTCTGAAGTTTTGTGTAGTGAATGAAGGAGATGATGCTGATAAGGTAAGCAGTATAAAAAAAAACTCACATAAAATTGTTTTTATTATGATTATTGCAATTTTTGATAGAAGCTTATTGTTAATTAGTCATGATTCTAGAAAAGTTTTACTGATAAGGCAAATCATGTGTGATTTTTATGTCTTAATAGTCATGAATGTATTTTCTCTCTCTTTCTGTCTATTCTTTTTTCTATTTTGTTATTTAAGATGAACATCTAAAATATGAAAAACTACCTTTTTCCCCAATAAATGGCATTGATAACAACACAGTTTGACTGTGAATGCTAAAATCTGGAATAGCATCACTATAGCAATTTTGAGAAGTAGCCAGCTTTCTTAACATTTGCATTCTTCAAAAAACTGAAGTTTCTAAGAAAGTTGTATTGAATTGAAGGATATATTTTAAACTCCAGATTTATACAAAGACTACTTTACTAATGATTTTAGATAGCCTTGTGTCTGTAACTTGAAAAAAAATGTATAATGTTATTTTTCCTTTCTCCCCCCAATTACTGTGAATAAGAAGTAAATATTTTTATAAGTTTTTGAAGGGAAATAACAATTTCAATTTAAAAACACAAGAAATCCTGCTAAGCATTTAAATCATTTAGTGATTAATGATTTAAATACTTAACAGGATTTCTTGTGTTTTTAAATTGAAATTGTTATGTTTTAAGTGAAAAGTTAATTCTTATGAAAATGAAACTCATTTATATAGCAAAATGCCCCCTTTTTCCTTTTCTTTTAGCATAAGTGTAGGTTATTTAAATGTCAGGCATTTTTTATGCTAAAGTAATTTTTAAGTGGATTTAGTTAAACTCCTTTAATTAGCCTTAACTTTTTCTTGTTATTAGAACTAGGGTTTTTTTTTCTGTTTTTCATTCAAAATGTTTATTTTTTCCCCATTCTTCGTTTTGCATCCAGTAAATTTATTTTATATTTTTTATCTTTTATATGTGGTTCCTATGTATATCAAAAGGATTATAAAACCACTTTAGTTGGGAAAAAACTCCTCAAGTCTTAAGTTATGCAGAATTTAAAAATGTATATATTTATTTCATTTCATAATAATTCAATTTGTATTTTACCCCATACTTTTAAAAACTCAATAGCATTACAATTGAACTGGTCATATTAAAATAAAATATGTATCTCAGATAAATAATACTAAGCACTATGGTTTTATTTTCAAATATTTCTTAAAATTAGGAGTTTATATTATACTTAAGCCACTTTCCTTCCATTCCGGTGTAATCTGTAAGTAAACCAATCATGTTTTCATCCCCCTTTCCCAAGCATGTTCTTTATTTTTTTAGCTGTCCTTCTGTAACTCATAAATACGGTTTTTTTTTTTTTTTTAAATTTAATACTTAGTTACTGTTATATTTAATGAAAATGCATTTTATGTTTAGATCAAAGATATCTTGTTGAGTGGTGGAGGAACTCACAATCGTTATGTTTCCGATATTGTAACCCATGTAATTTGTGACAATCCTGATCATCCAGATGTCAGTGAAGCAGAACTTTTTGAGAAACCAGTTGCTAATGTGAGTATTTCAAAAATTCCCTGAATTACTGTAGAGCAGGGGTCAGCAACCTGTGGCACGTGGAGCAATTTCCAGTGGCACGCCACCACTCTACAAAATTATAAGATATATACTATATATAAAGCTACATTGTTCTGTCTCTCCTTTCATCCCCTCGTACAATTTTATATAAAGGTTATTTTTGACTTTCGATTCTATGCCATGAAACGATTCTGCTGAATCAGCTTGCTTGTAGTGCTTTATGTAAAAGAAAACATCTTCTGTTTAAATGTGACTTACTATTAGCATTAAATATTCAACACAAATAAAAATTATTGAGCAATACTTGCAAAATTAAGAATCATTCATTATGGCTCTGTGAATAAAAAAGTAAGTAGTTTGTCTTTTACCCAGCAAAAGTTTGGGCATCGACGGGAAAAGAAAAAAACAAATGTCTTAGGTATAAAATCAAAATTCTGCTTAACAGACCTTTTCCATCGGAAATATATTAAGCAAAAATAGTTATTCTATCAACATATTTAATTTGGATTGGAAATAAATTCGGTGAAAAAAATTGCTGTGGGTTAATTAGGCAAGTGAATCAGACTTCATAACAAAAGTCCTTTTTAACTAAATATTAAGAGCAAATGTAATTTTGGGGGTCAATTTTCACAAAACACATTTTGCAGTGTATTTCTATCCTATGAGAGGAATCTGCTAACCAAATTTCAAGACTGTGAGTCTAATAGTTTAAAAAAAGAAATAATTATTTATATCTGCCCTTGACCCGCAACACCCCTTGGGGGTCAATTTTCTCCAAACCCGTTTTGTGGCGGATATTTACTCCATGAAAGAAACATTCCTACCAATTTTCAAGCAGGTAGGTCAAATAGTTTAAAAACGAAAATATTTATCTCTTACGCCACTTATTCCCCTGCAACGCCACTTAGAGTTCTGTTTTCACAAAACCTTCTTAGAGGTGATCTCTACTCTATGAAAGAAATCTCTTTATCAAATATAAAGACTGTGCGTCTAATAGTTTAAAAATGGAAATAATTATCTATAACGCCCCTTAAGTCCCCTCAACGCCACTTGGGGGCAATTTTCACGAAACCCATTTTTAGCGTATCTCTACCCTATGAGAGGAATCTGCTTACTAAGTTTCAAGACTGTACGTCTAATAACTTAAAAATAGGAATTTATAATGCCCCTTAAACCCCCCGCAACACCCCTTGGGGGTCAATTTTCCCAAAACCCATTTTGTAGCAGATATTTACTCCAGGAAAGAAACTTACCTACCAATTTTCAAGCAGGTAGGTGAAGTAGTTTAAAAACTGATATATTTATCTATTACGCCCCTTAATCCCCCGCAACGCCACTTAGAAGTCTGTTTTCACAAAACCCGTTTTGTAACTGATCATTATTCTACGAAAGGAATCTATATATCAAATTTAAAGACAGTGCGTCAAATAGTTTAAAAATGGAAATAATTATCTATAACGCCCCCTAAGCCCCTGCAACGCCACTTGGGGGTCGATTTTCACCAAACTCATTTTGTAGCGGATCTCTACTCTCTGAAAGGAATCCGCTTACCCAATTTCAAGATTGTACCTCAGGTAGTTTAAACATGGAAACAATTATTATTAAAGCCCTTAACGCCCCTTGCGTTTCGAATTTCGGAAAATCCGTTCTTAGCTGATGTCTACTCTATCAAAGAAACATGTCTACCAAATTTCAAGTCTGTAGGTTGAATAGTTCCAGATATTTTGTGATTAGTCAGTCAGTGAGTCGCTTTTCTCCTTTATATATATATAGATTATGCAGTATGATTCCTCTGTCTGGTACAACTAAGAGGCAGGATATTCTTTTTTCATTTATAAATCATTTTGAAAGAAAAAATATTAATATAAATAAAATATTTTGTGTAACTACTGATGGCGCTTCTGCAATGGTTGGCAAGGAAAGGGGATTTGTCAAACTTCTTGAAAATCATATTGGACATAAAATATTGAACCTCCATTGCATAATACATCAGGAAAGTTTAGTTGCCAAAATTTCGTCTTAGCATTTAATTTCTGTAATGAATACTGTTGTTAAAATAGTTAATTTTATAGTGCCTCGATCTGCATCAGTACACAGGCAATTTAAATCTCTTTTAGAAGAAACGGAAAGTGAATATGGGGATCTTCTCTTGTACAGTCATGTCCGTTGGCTTAGTCGTGGCAATGTCTTGAATTAGTTTTTGTCATGCATGGAGCACTTTAAAATTTCTCTTAATGAGAAGGGAGAACATTTTCCCGAATTAGACAAGGAATGGTTATGTAAATTGATGTTTCTGACAGATATAACTAAACATCTTAATGAACTAAACTTAGGATTGCAAGGAAAAAGTCAAACAGTACTTGAACTCTTTGAATATTGGAAGGGCTTTGCTACAAAATTAAATCTATTTTCCCGAGATATTAATACTAGTACCTACAAATATTTCCCAAATGTTAAAGCGCTTGCAAATTCATCAACCGTAGACAAAGATGAACTTCAAACCTACGTTGAAGCACTTAAGGAGGAGTTTTCTAAAAGATGCAAAGACTTTGAAGCTTGTATGCCTATATTTTATTTTCTAATCAAACCTGATTTAATAGACCCATTAATAATCCCATTCTATTTGTCAATTTTTGAGTGGATGGAAACTGATAATTTCAAAATGGAACTTATTGAATTAACATCTTCAGATTTATGGAAAACAAAATTTAAGGAGTTACGGAAAAATTTGGAAGATAACTCTAGCAGTAAATCGACAGCTATTTTAAATTGCTGAATGTCATTGCCAGAAAGATTTAATTGTTTGAAAAAAAATAGCATGTGCCCTTCTTTCCACTTTGGGTTCCACATATCTGTGTGAACAAATTTTTTCTAATATGAAATATATTTTGAGTCCACTAAGAAATTGTTTAACTGCTGAACATTCTGAATCCTGTGTCAAATTGAAAGTAACGAACTATACCCCTGATATTGCAACATTAAGTAGAGCTCTGCAGGAACAAGGTTCGCATTAAAATTTTAATTTTTTTTATTTAACTTTGCTGCATGAACACTTATACTTTATGTTGTTTGTTTCTTGTTTCATAAATATTTTTAAGAATGCATAATATATATACAATTTTAATTTTTGATTTATATTGAAGAACAGTCACATTTTAAGTTTTCCTTAAAAATTATAAAAATATTCATATTTATGTGCGCAGTTTTAATATTTGTATTTATATTGAAGTAATAGTTGTATTTTATGTTTATTTTTATGTCAATAAATATCTTAAAGTGATGCATAATTAGCATATAATTAAATTTGTATTTTTGACCTCTATTTTTCCTAATTCTGCATGTATTGTCGTGGGAATCAAATTGTTTCAAATATTTGCTATTGCTTGGCACGCTGAATCATGTTGGTAGATTGGTTTGGCACGCCACAGCTGAAAGGTTGCCGACCCCTGCTGTAGAGTAATGAAGTTACTTTTGTAAGAAAATATATTTAAGAAACTTGTTGTTTGCAGAATTATAAATTTATGTTTAATTTGTGAAAAAATTTATAAATTTGTATATTCTTTAATCGGTTTTTCTTTTTCAGAGTCGTTGGGTTATTATGTCTGCAAAGTGCAACAAATTATTGCCGTATCCTTTTTCAAATTTAATCAACACTTAAATCTTATATCATGAACATGATAAAGTTTTTTATATTTGTGCTTACATAGCAAATTGTAATTTTTTTTACAGTTATGCATAAGTATTTTTTTAATTCATTACAAAGCCATCATTAAGTAAGTTTTTTAAAAAAGCTAATGTTTTACTTAAATTAGTATGTAAAAATATCATAAACTTTTCTTCCAGTTAGTAGATGTTTAAAATTTATCTCTTTAGGTAAAAATATTGTTATTTTTATTGTTTTCTAATAAAAGCACCTGTGCTATTGGAACTTTAAGTATGAATGTAAAATTCACATATCTTTCATGTTATGCACCTATTACTATTGAAATCATAATTTTAAACAATTATTGTTAGAAATTCAGTTTTGTTTTGCTTACTGGTCAATGTTGAAAAACAAAAGTGCAAGTTAGAATGTTTTTAAAATTTTTGGAAAACCTTTAAAAAAGAATTAGTTATTAAGTTTATTAATTTAAATTTATTTAAAAATCAACTTTAAAAAAAAGTGTTTTGGGTAAACTTAGCACAAGCATTTATTTTGAATAAAATTATTGTAGATAACTTTTTCAAATATCAACATGGTGAAAAATCTTACATTAAGTAATCTGTGAAGTCAAACAATAGAAAATTCAATTCTACTGAAGATCTATGATATATAGGTGCTAATGTTTGTTGAATCTGTTCTGTCTCTCAAAGACCTCCCTTCCAGATTTCATCCTTATCACTTAGCCCAGGCTCAAAATGACGAGGTCTGCTATCAATAGTCCTAGTGTAGCTTCTGAGGGCTACCATGTACTTGTCTGGGCGGGGATATGAAACTTATTTTACAAAAATAATATAAAAGAATGAAAATGCTTTCCTAAAAAACAGCAAGCCTTTCATGATTTTTTAAGTTTATATAGTAAACAAAAATTAAACCTCTTAACATTTTTTAAAGAAAGGATTTTTTTTAAAGGCAATTTAGTAATTAGCTAAAGAATACTAAAATTTCACATGTTAACTGGAGATACATTTAGATTTCAGTAAAATTGTTTTATTCAAAAGATTAATATACTTTTCCCCAATAATTTTTTGATTAATCAATTTTCCCTTTTCTGTTTAGTCAGTGATTCAAAAAGAGAAACTTCAAATTATAGTTCCCCCTTTCTATCTTCAGGCAGTTGTGATGTTTTCTGTTTTTGTTAAGTGTGGTGTTAATGCAAATCAAATCGAATCTCAATCTTGGCAACAGCCCTAGTTTGGTTTGAATTCAATTTTAATATTAGTTTTGCCAGTCTTTTATCATCTTTTGAGGATACTTAAGAAAACTTTGAAAATAAATTGCAAAGGAAATATAATGTCCAGGATTGAATCAAAAGCATTTTAAAAGAAACAGCCAAATTTGTAAACCTGGCTTGAAAAATGTCTGATTTTGCTCTAATATAAAATGTTATCTTCAATTTTTTTTTTTTTTTTTAAGTTATGTATGTTTTACTGTATCTCAAAATAACACAATTTTAGAAATCCACAAATTCAAATCAACAATAAAGAGAGCACTGACCTTAACAATTCAATATTAAGATTTATTGTGATTATGTGCATGACAAATAGGGAAAAAAACAATTCATTACACCATAACAATATTCATACCTTCAGGTTGTTGATGAAATTTTCATTTTATCCTCACTAAAACAACCTTTTCTATTTTTTTAAAGGATTTTGTTATTAAATTAAAATTATAAGATAAATCTTTGGCATGTAATGTAATAATCATGTCATAATATATTTAAGATTGTTTGATGTTATGTGTTAAACCTTGTGCCATTATCAAAAAATACCAATTAGACTTTTTGATGTTGGAAGAGGGAAAGAAATCATTAAAACATATTACTACAGAATAGAATAACATATTTTAACCAAAGTAAAAAATACAATGTGTTAAAATTAACATGTTCATATTAGGTGCTATTTTCATTAATTTAGTGTTAAATAATACTGAAATGCATTATTCACTGAATTATTAATTATCAGAGGAAATTCATTTTTTTTTAAATTTCATCAACTAATTTGTGTTTAAGCTGTTTGAATATTTTATTGTTTGGAGGATTGAAAATAGGAGTTTAAATATTATATTTCAAACTCCTATTTTCTCTGAAAATTATGTTACTGAGAGTATATGTCTTTCTCCCTTTTAATTTCAAATGTATTATTGATATGTTTTAATTTTTTTTTTTTTTTTTTTAAAAAAGGGCTACTTATCCTATTATTTTTTTAAAAAGTATGAAAGAATTTCATTTGGCTTTTAATTTTTTCAGCCCTGATTTAATAATTTTCAAAACTAAAAGTGATTTTGTGTTTTATGCATTTTTTTAGTGATTTTTCTTTGTCTAGATTAAATGTGTAAAAAAATTATTTATGTTTCATAATACAGTATATGTGTGAAGCTTTATGGAATTGATAGTATTGCAATTGCTCTTTGTAATTTTTGAAGAGTTAGTTAAAAAATAGTTTTCAATAGTATTTATTATTCATTAAATGTTTTTTATTAGTAATTTTTTATTTGTTTTAAGAGGATATGGTGGGATTTACACAATTTTTTTTAATTTAATGGTTTTCTTTTCTTTCTTTTTTCCTTCTATGTGTATGCATGATGTAAAACAGATTTTGTGCTCAAAATTTTTTTAAAAGCTAACCTTTTAATTTTTTAAGGGAAACTTGAAAGTTAAGTGATTTGATGAAGAAGGAGGAGTAGCATTTTAAAATCACTTCATTTTAAAATGCTACTCTTCCTTCAAAAATTAACGTACATATATGAAATTTCATTTACAAGTACATCAAATTATGCATAACAAGAGTTGGTATGGGTTTTGCGATAACATAGTTGGTATCCGTACAATACTTCTTTTTATGAAAGCTTATTAAATTCTGAATTTTATTATTTTTATAAAAAATAAGCATTGCTTTGATTGAAAAGGCATACCAACTTTTATTCCATGTAATATTAGCAACAAGTGAAAAAATTTTGCAAGTATTAATCACAATATGAAAAAAGTCTTAGCATTTTAAATGAAGACAAACTAGTTATTTTATCTTTCTGAGAAAAGTTTAAAGTTTTGATTTCCCATCGGGATGTGAATAAAAACAAACCTAAAAGTTATCATAACTCTGTGTTTTTTATACTTAGATCTTACAAATTTTGTGAGTTTGTAGAAAAGCATATGACAAGTAATTTAGGCTTAAAAAAAAATTAGATTTGATTTTTTGACCTATTTTTGCCAATTGAATGGTACTGTGTCCCCTTAATACATTAGTTTTATTAAAATGTATCATTTAGTACATTAGTGCTTTAATTAATGTACTAAATTAAATAGTTAATGCATGAATTAATTATTAATGCTTTTCTTTTTCTCAGTTATTACAATAATGAAACTTAAATCAAAAATCAAAAATTTATTGTTTTAAAAAAATAAAATTGCTTATGTAAGGAGTTTTCCTTAATTTTTTTTCTCAGTTTAGCAGGTTTTTCAGTTCTTAGGAGTCAGCTTTTTTATGGTCTGGTTTTCTGTGCTTCTCAGGTAACAATGTTAAATTTTGTTAATAATTGAATTTTAAAATGTTAGTTATTAGATTAGTAAGGAATTCTAAAAAACTGGTCAATGTATGAGAATAAGAGTTCTGTATTAAGTTGCCCATATAATCAGTTTATATTGAGATTTAATTTCTATTTTTTATGTAAAGGGTTTTTTCAGTACTTGCGTATTAGCATCACCACAGCCAGACTGACGCCACACAAATTGTGCCATTTTCCACCAATATCTGCAACTGGTTGATTTTTTTTCCGCATAAAACACAGAATTTTTTTGTTTTTATATCATGGCATGATTCACATGGCACCAATTTTAGTATGGTGGTGCTAATTTGTAAGTACTGTTTTTTCCTTCTAGTAATTGGGACTGTACATACAATTTTTAATAAAACAAATGAGAAAGAACAAATAAAATGAAATATATTGCATTCAAGAACTTTTTGTGCTTATGCTTCCTTCTTTATGAGATATAATGTCTGTTGATCAAATTTTTTTGATAGATATTGTCATGAGACATAAATTGAGAGTGCTTATCATTGTTTAAATTGAAATAACTTGCAGAAAAGTCGAACATAGATAAAAATATATTTACAATACTATAATGAGATTAGTTTTTAGTTTATGAAAATTAAGTCAGCATATGAAGAATGAGTTGCATTTTCCTTGTTCATACTTGTGAAAAATGCAACATGATTTACTATTCTTCTTAGTATTAAATCATTTTAATTCCTTTAAGATTTATTATTGAATTCATCATCATATAAATACCTTAATATTGTACTTAAAAATTATGGAAATATGCTTAAGATTTTATTTAATAAAAACAAAATATTCTTGCAATATAAATTGAATATCAATTTTATTCATTGTATATCTAATCTTTAAGAGATTTTTGTGATTTATTAAACTCATTTAACAGATTGAAAAAAAAGCTCCATCCATAATAATAAATTATCAGATTTTCTAAAAATAGTTAAACATAAGCTATGTGTGTGTAACATTGCACTTGTAAAATGGAATTATTTAAAAATTTATGTATTTTTTTTATGAGGATTGTCATACTTTTGAACATTTTTTTTTTTTTTTGCATGCTTTAATATTGTAACTAAACATAAAGCATATAATGATGTTTTGATGAGAGGTAAATTATAATACATCATAATATAAATATATATAATTAGTTTAGAAAATAATTTTTTTGAAGTCTTTAAATCTTTTATTTAAAAATGGATCAGTAAATTTTTTTAATCTTATTTACTAAAAAAAAGCTATTTTTATCACATTTTTCTTTGTTTTATTGCTATTGTCTAAATGTATAGAACTTTTTTTTTTTCTTATGTAGTGTAAATATCAACTGATTTAGTTAATAATTATGAAAATTCTCTTAATTCCTTGATTTAGATTTATTCTATATTATTCTATAGTTTATCAATGTTGCTACTGTAATGCATTGCATCTGTTTAATAATAATTTTATATGTTGTTGATATGTATTTCACTTAAGCTTATTCTGATGTTAATGATAATAAAAATTCCACCAGGATAAATACTACATGCTTTATATGCTTTTCATCTATGAAATAATTTGAAATATTTAATTACTTTGGTTTAATGGCTTCTGATATATTTCGGAATTTTCTTTGATGATATAAAATCCATAGCATTAATAATAATTTCCTAAAATAAGGAAAAGAATTATAATTATGTTTGTTATTTATTCTAAAACAGGTCAGCATTCCTGATAAGAAAAAATTGTGGGCAATGGTTAATTTTTTTGGAGGCTCCTTTCACTTAAATTTTGCTAAGTCATGTACTCATTTGGTTGTTGGCAAACCAGAAGGGGTAAGTTATTTTTACAAAAGAATTGTCATTGTTATCTAATATTGTTCTTGATAAAATCTATCTGAATGTTATTTTTATACAATGTTAGGTTGAAAATAAAGTTTCTCACTACTGTAAATTTTTGGAAAAAAATTGTAACAAAAAGCTTGGTTGTTTTAATGTCTAAAATATCATTTTTTTACACAAGGGGAAAATACTCAATAAAGGTATAATATCTGGGATATTTAATGGTTGGGTTGTAAAATTCTATTCCAACTCATGCAGCTTCCAAATAGTAATGTGTTTTGCCTAGTCTGAAAAGATCAAACTTTTTCTTTTAGACGCATTTTGGCATTTTCTTATTATAGTACTAATTAATGTCATTGTCCTTAGTCTAAACACTTTTTATATATTTGTACAGAATTTTCCTGTTAGTTAGACAATTGTTTTGCTGCTGTCGTAACAGATTGTCCTGCGAGGATCTGTAACCATTTGGCAATGCAATCAGTATTATCATAACAAATCCATTTCTCATTGCAAAAAATTAACTATCAGTTTTGGAAGTAAGTTCTTAAAAATATTTGCCATCTGAGCAGCAATCAACTTATGTAGTACTTGGCAATTTAATTTGTTTGATAAATTGAAGCATTTCCTTGTGAAAACATTTGTTAAATACTGTACTATTGTTTGTATGTTATGTAATGATTCTCTTTTGATTCTTTTGCTTAAATCAACATTAATGTATATTGACCATTTAGTGCAAAACCTACTTTGATTACCAACTTTTACTGCATTATAAAAGATTATAGTGTTGTCTATGCGCTCAGACATGTTTTGGTGGCATTTGAAAGTACTGAGCTTGCTACATAACTCATAGAATTAATAACTAATAGTAGATAAACATCTAAAGATGTTTTTATTTTGTCATGCCATTTCATTCTCTGCTAATTAGAAAATTATATTTTTTATGCAGCATTTTACAAAACAATCAAGAAAAATTCTTTCTTATTCAATTGTAAAAAATCATTTGCAAAACTATAAATGTAAACTGAAATAACAGCCACAAGATAACTTTGTGTAATTTTAACTTCTTACTTAAGAATTAGACTTCCAGATCGGGGGCTGTTAGCCAAGTGGTCATGGTTAAAAACTCATAGCCTGCATTGTTCTAGTCGTGGGTATCTGTCCTAATACCACTAAAAACCTGCTGTGTAGAATGGCTGATGTGAATTAAATTTATTTAGGCTTTAAGTCTTCTTATTTGTGTGATGAAAAATCATGAGAGATTAAACCTAAAGTGATAGCTCAGCCATCGTCCTTGTCTTTTGACTGAGGTACATCACCGTAGTCCTCATGGAGCTTCAAAGTACAACATCAATAAAAAAAGTCAAATCAAATCTTGGTCATTATCGGCAAGCAAAGTATTTGTTGAACCTTCTCTGCCTGAAAATTACCTGCACATTTTCATTTATACCAACTTGTGGAAATACATAAGTGTGATAAAGACAAGTATTTCAGTTGATGTAATATAAAAATACCTATTTTAACATGGACTGACCTTCGAACATTTTCTTAAATATTATAGAGAATCAAGATTGTCTGTCAAGCGAGTTACAGATTTTTTGATTTAACGTAGAATTATTCTTTAGCCCTCCTAAATAAGAATAAGCTTAGAAATTAAAATTTAATATGAATCTAAATTTGAAAGTTTTAACCTCTTTACAACCATTCAGAGACACTACCAAAACAACTCTTATTGTCCCTTCTACCATAAGGGAAAACCTGAGTCGTATTTGCTACTGATTATCTCACAAGCTAGCTGCAGCAGGTGCTCAGGAATGTGCTTCTTTTCACAAATGTTGGGTTAAGTATTCTTATGAAAAAGACCCTTTTTTAATTTTTTGAGGAATCTAGACTAAATGTTAAAAGTTGCAGCTCTATATTTAAGATTATCTGTTACTTTGAGTGAGTTGATTCTAGACAAGGCTTTCTTTCTTTTATTTATTTATTTTGCCATGTTATGTTGATCACTGTAACAATATAATCTATTATAGTATTTATAGCATAATAAGTGCCTTTTCCCTGTGGCTCAATGACTGAATGTTGTATTCATAAAGGGCTTTGTCCCTCTGACATAATTATTACACAATCCAGTGATTATGCAAGTTTTTAACATCTGAGCTCTTTACTATTTCAGGCTTTTGAAGGTTGGCATAAGCAGTACTTATTTTTGGTATACATATTTCAAATCATATTCGAGCATATTTGCATCTGCTCCTCCAGTCTGACTCAAAGAGGAATTTTAAGATTTGAATTTGCCTTATGGTTTTGTTCACAAGGTCTTAAATGTTTGATACAAGTCATTTCCTGTTCAAGCGAGAAACTGGGATGGCTTTCATATTTCTTGAGTGAAAGCATTTGAATATTTAAGTAATTCTGAGGTTGACAGCTGATTTAGAAATAATAAAGATGAGCTTAAAATCTGTGATAAATTTCCACATATTTGACATTGTCCAAAGGATCTTATTTTCTAGAAGTTTAAACTCCCCCTCTTTCTTAGTCAGTGGTCCATAGAATAATTATTGTCAGCAAAAAGGCAATTTTTGCTGTTATTAGTTAAAAAATTTTCAATACTAGCCAAAATAGGGATAGGAGTAAGGATAAAATGGTGTAGAACTCCTTGGCTAATTTTAAAGGAGATTTGAAAAAAAAAAAATTCTATTTTACCTTAAAAGACTCATGCTTTAGAAAATCACAGTTCAAGGGAGAGATTTCAAAATGTTCATGGAGCTTAATAATTAGTTTGTTTTTTCATATTTGATCGAAGGCTTTTGCAAGATCTAAAAAAAGTCACCTGAGTATGATTGATAGGTTTAGAATTCTGTAAGTGTTGTTGATATGGAGACAAATATAAATGTTACATGCTAATTATTGTATGAACATTGCATAATGTATTGAAAACATGAAAAATATCTGAACAATTTGTTGGAGTTAAATTCTTACAATCTCTTTTTTTTTTTTTTTTTTTTTTTTTTTTTTTTTTTTTTTTTTTGTCATATAAAATATATGTGAGCTTTTATAATTCAATTTAGCTCTGTTCTTTGTTGTGTTAAAAGTTTTAAGGAACTAATTTTAAAAAAAATTTGTAATAATTTTCAAGAAATGAAGGTTTTTACATTTTAATAAAAGAAAAATGAACTATATTTTAAACAGGGGCCATTTTTTATCATAGATTTATTTATTACCTTTTACTGCAAATATATCAAAGCAAGTAGTATTTATTTCATAAAGTAATTGAAAAAAGTTAAAGTTTTCGTATAAATTTCATTTATAGGAAATGTTGCATTCTAATTTAAACATTTACACTTCTTTTGTCTAATGCTATACTCTTGAAGCAATTTTATCATTTTTTTTTTCTTCTATTATATTGGAAGCTTGCTTTAAGAAATATAAATAAAGATGTACAAAGAAGAAAAAATATCAAACCACAGAAACCAGATGTACATGATAATAGCCATATAATTTGTTGAAACATAACCGGAAATTCATGCATGGTTGCCCTGAATTTCATTATTAGAATTTAGCTCACACATTCTTTTACTTTGGCAGTTTTTACCTATGTTATTCCAATAATACATAAATACCCTCTAATTTTCTTCATTCAATACATTTCATTTTAATTTATTATATTTATTTAGGATTTACTACACAAAATGTACTAGAAATTTTGAAAATTATCAAGGAATTAACTTTTTCCGAGGGCTTTAAGAAAGATTATTATTAGTCAACCTTAAACCATTAATAATGCTAATGAATAATTATCAAATGTAATCATCAAAACTGTGCTGAAAATACTTTATAAAATACAATTAAAACCAGATATCTTCTGACAAAGTTTTTCAATCTTATAATAAAAAATTATGGCATAATTTTTAATTATGCTTTGTAATAGTAATGCTGGTTTTAAATGTTTCTGTTTTTGAAAGAAATTAAGGATCAAGAGTGACATAATATAGCCTATACTGTTATGTTTTTTTAATTAAAAATTTTTAAGGTTATGTTATGCTTAGCTGTGTTCAAATGCAAATAACTTTTATTGTATTAAGACCAAGATGTAGTTATTGAATCATGTGTCTAATTTTAAATTTCTGTTGTGAATATAAATTTTAAAGAAACCTGATTTTAAGTATAAGTACTAGATTTTTAAATAAATTAATATTCAATGTTTATTTTAATATTTTTCAGGCAAAGTATGAAAAAGCTCTTACATGTGATGTAAAAGTTATCACTCCTGATTGGGTATTAGATTCTGTTCGAAATAAATATATTTGTGATGAAGACTTGTACCATCCAAGATTGTTAATTCTTCCAGAACCAGAAGTACCTGATATACCATCTCCTGGATCTCCATCATTAACATCTGCACTTATGTCTCTTGATAAAATAAATATTGATGCAACCATTTCAACTTCATCTCAATCCTCAGATCAAGTCTTCCTGCAAAATTTTCCTCAGCATCTTAAACTAGCCAATCTAGATAACAGAATTGCTGATGACATTCTCAGTAGTTTGCCTTCTGTGGAAAACATCAAAGCAGAACCAAGTTTTTCTCAGATGACATCTGAGCAAACATTTGCTGCTAACAAAGCTGTGTCTTTAGCATCGTCTTTACCTCAGCAAATGAATGTGACTGTAAGACCTCAAACATCAACATCTGCACAACAAAATGCATTATATCAACAAACTTTACAGCACCAACAGATGCTGCAACAAGGTGAACAAAAATTAAATCAGGCTCTTCAACAGGTTCAAGCACAGCAACAACTACAACAATTGCAACAGCAGCAGCAGCAACAACAACAACAATCTGGTCTACAGCAGAGGCCACATATACAGTCTCCGCAATCCCAGGCTTTGCAGCAAAAAGCTCAGTGGCAACAACAGCAACAACGCATGACCTTTGCTCAGCAACAACAAATTCAACAGCATATTTTACAAGTGCAGAGAATACGTGCTCTTCAGCAACAACAACAGTTGCGCAGTCGACAAACTGTTCCAAATGCTCAATTTGCTCAGTTACAGCAACAACAACAACAACAGCCAAATTCTCAGGCTCATCTCCAAAGGCAATCGACTCCAGCAGCTCTTCTACAAAAACAAGCGCAGATTAATGTTCAACAAATTCCTCTACAACAAGCTATCACTCAACAAAATCAGCAAACTGTGATGCAGTCACAGCTGTTGCAGCAGCAACCTAATAACCAAAATTCTCAATCTCAAATGCATATACAGTTGCAAGCTCAAATGAGGCAGCAGCAACAACAACAATTGCAACTTCAGCAGCAAGCATTACAAAAACATCAATTACAACAACTTTTGAAGCAACAGCATTTGCAACATCTTCAACAACAGCAGCAATCTCAGATCAGTCAGCAACGAGGCTTAACTCAGTCTCCTAATATGCCTCCATCTCCTTTGCATATTCAGCAGCAAAATATATTGCAACCATCACCTCGGCAGTCACCTTTGCAGCAATCCCCTTTACAACATTCAGCTCTCCAACATTCGCCACAACAAACACAAGTTCAAAATCAGTCTAACGTTCAAATACAACATCAACAATCACCACTTCCAGCTCAGCGCCCTCAAACTCCTCATCAGCAGACATCTTCTCAGCAACCTCATCATCCTCAACTTTCAGTTCCATTGTCACCTTTGCAACAAGCTCAACAAACAGCTGTTGAAAAGCAAAAGACTGATATGATCAAAGCGCAGTTACAGCAAGCTGCTTTGGAACGAGCCCAAGCAATAGATAAAGCAAGGATTCAACAAGCATTAGAAAAAGCCCAGTTGCAATCAGGAATAGAAACTGCTCATTTACCTCCAAACCTTTTACAGCAAGCCCAACTTCAGAGGAATGCAGGGCATCAACTACAATTGCAGCAACAATTACATCAAATCCAACTACAAAAAGCTGGCTTGCAGCAATCTGTTCAATCTCAGCAAGCCTCTCCTAAAATGGAAATTCCTTCAAACATTCAATCATCACAAGTACCTCATTCTGCTGCTCAATTCACTGTCCAACAAGCTCAGTTACAATCTGCCTCAAAATCTCCTCAACTTCAGGTTGGTGGGCAACAGATTCAGCAACAAAATACAGTGCAGCGATTGCAACTACAGCAATTATCTGTTCAACAACTACAACAGCGTTTGCAGCTGCAACAAAATACACAAAGATTACAAATGCAACAAGCATCACAAACCCAGCAGTTGCAACAAAGACAGGAAAATTCATCTGTACAGCAACTACAGCAGTTACAAATACAACAGGGTGTGTCCCTTCAACAACTACCACAGGGAACTCCACCTCAATCCCTACAGCATAATAATTCTCAATCCTTACAGCAGGGATCACCAGCATCACAACTTCAGCAAGTATCACAGCAATTAAAAATGCAACAGGGCTCACCTGCTCAACAAATACAACTACAACAAGGATCTCCTGCCCAACTTTCACAGGGATCTCCTGCTCAGTTACAGCAAGGTTCTCCAGCGCATTCTTCCATGCAATTGCAGGGTTCACCTTCTGGACAACTTCAACAGGGCTCACCTGCCCAACATTTGCAACTGTCTCAAGGTTCACCAGCATCACATGGCCAGCCTTCTGTTCAAGGATCAAATCAATCTATTCAAGCTTCTTCACAACAAGCTCAACTGCAGCAAGTGCCTTCACAGCAGACTCAGATGCAAGTGCCTACCCAACCATTATCCTCACAACATTCTCAATTGCAGTTGCAGTCCCAAGCCCAAATGTCCCCACAACAGAATCAAATACATCAAACATCTCAGATTCAGCAAATTGTTGCACAAGATTCTTCTCAAGCTGGAATGCAAAATTCACCTCAGGATGTACAATCTCAGTTGCAACAAACTCTTAAACAGCTTCCCCCAAAACAAACACAATTGTCACAAGTGTCATCACCACTTAGTCAAACTCAGTTACAACTATCACAAAGCACTTCTCAGCAGTCTGAAATGCAGCAAAATCACCTTCATTTACAAATGACACAACAAACCCAAAGTCATCAAGCTCTTGAAATAAATCAGCCATCACCTTCAAACTCTATTCGTCAAACCTCTCCTGTTCAAATGCAGTTTCATACCTCCCAAGCACAGTTACAGAAAATTCAGTTACAAAGAGTTCAACAAGCACAATTACAGCAAAATGCAAACCAACAAGTTCTTTTAAAACAAGTATCATCTCAATCACAACTTCAACAAGGAATAACTTCTGGACAACAAAGTTCACCACAAAGTGGAAATCATCAAATTCAGTTATCTCAACCTGCTGTGCAACAAGTTCAGTTGCATGTTTTTCAGCAAGCTCGATTACAGGCTTTGCGCCAACAGCAGGCTCAATTACAGCAATCTATTACTCAAGGTCCAGGCACAGTATCTCAGCCAAATCAAGCAAACAATGCCCAATCAAATAGTTTACAACAAAGTCAAATCTTACAAACTTCCCAGGATTCTCAAAATGTTGGACAAGCTGTTCGTCAATCATTACAATCTCCACAGAGTTTACAGAACCAAATTTCACAAAACACCACTCAGCCATCCAGATTGCCCTCACCGTTACAACATGCTCAGCTGCAACAGTTAGCCCAACTGCAGCAAGCTCAACTTCAAAAACCTCAATCTGCTTTGCAACAAAATCAGCTTCAAGCTCAATTACAACAGATTCAATTACGTCATTCAGCTTTGCAACAAGCTCGATTGCAACAGCCATCTGCTGCTTCAGCACAACAGCTTCTTTCTAGACCTCAGCAACAATCTCAAGTGCAAACACAAGTTGTAGCAAAACAGATTCAATTGCAACAGTCTCCTCAAGGTTCCTCTTCTCAGACACCATCATCACCTCAACTGCAGCAGCAACCTCGTTTCCCACATCAACTGTCTCCTGCTCTACGAGCAGTTCACAAGCAATTTCCTGCCAATGTTCCATCTAGTGCTCAGCCTGCAATGCATGGTCAACCGCCTGTACAAAGCATTCATCAACAGCAGTTGTTACAACAACGACAGCTTCAACAACAGTTAGCTTTGCAACAACAGTTGCGGCAAAGGCAGTTGCAACAACAACAACAGCAGCAGCAGCAACAACAACAAATGCAAAATCCTCAGCATCCCCCTCAGCAGGCCGTTCAGCAAATTTTGACTAGTCAACCTCCTGTTATGATGAAACCTCCACCACAATACCCATATGATCGTCAACAGCTCCAAGGCCAACCTCGATTGCAGTATCCTACTCAACCCAGACAACTTTCTCCTCAACAGCAACCTGCTCAGCGGGTGCCTTGGCAACAAGTTCCTGGTAAACCTGCCCAATTCTTGAGACGTTCCCCTGGCGCAAATCCTCCTCCATCTCCTTCACAATGGCAACAAGCTTCTCCAAAAGAAGAGTTGACACAAAGTCCTCAACCTGCACAACAGCAAGTAATGTGGACTCAAAGGCCTGTGTCTGCTGAAAATCGGGATAGTACTACTCCTATTGGTCAAAATGTTTCTCAGCCAGTGTTATGGCAACCAAATCAACAACAATTAAATCCACAACGAGATCCAAATCAAGCCATACAACCATCACAATCATTACAGTGGCAGCAATTGAAACAGTTAGAATTACGTAGGCAACATATACTACAACAACAGCAACAAGCTGCTGGACAGCGACCCAATTCACAAGTGCAGTTTGCTACTCAAGCTGATCCTTTAAACCAAACTTCACCAAGATTAAGTGTTCCATCATCTCCCCATCAAACATTAGCAGTTCCTGCCCAATATCAACCCCAGAACGCTCCCAGCATATTATCACAAACTTCTCCTGGTGCTATTGGACATGGAGCTCAACCTCCCACACAAGTGACTCCTAAGACAAAAACTGCATTGGCCAACTTGTTGAATACGAGGTTACAAACTACTGGAAGAACAATGGAAGGAGAAATCAATCAACCTCCAATAAGAACTTCCCAAGTTATTGCAGTAATTATTTCTATTTAATTCATCTAACACATAGATTCCCAACCTTTTTTGAACTGGCGGCCCTTTTTTCTAATAAATGTTTCGATATCGCCCCCTTTTCTAGTGAATATTTCTATACCGCTCCCTCCCACTCTAAAGAAATAAGAGTGTTCATAATACATGGTGAAAACAAGAATTAAGTTTTTAAAAAATATCCTATTACTAAACAGAATATATCTTTTAATTTCATTTTTTTTCTAAAGCTCCAGTTTTTTTGCTTGCGAATCTGAAATATCTATTGCCACAAATATATATAAATGTGTAATATTATATATTTTAGTCATAGGTAGGATATTGTTAGAATTGAAATGCTACTGAATTTCTTCTTCATTTAAAAGAGTGGAATAAATGATTCTTAGATTACGTGTTATAAAGACAGGCAGGGGTTTTGATGATACGAAGTAATTCATTATAAACTATTACTTTCAAAATAAATATAAATTGACAGTTTCAGCCTTTAAGGAATCACACGTTAATTCCTGGTTAACATATTTAATTATGTTTCTTGGATAATATACGTAATGAAATGCAGTGGACGAAACATGTTTCCTACTGCTCACAGACAAAAACAACATGTGCACTACAGAAATTAAAATGCACTATATCATTCAATCTAATGTACGTCTGAATGTAATGTAATCTTTTAAGTTTTTCATCCACTTCCCGTACTACCGAAATATGTGAATTTTCAAACATGTGGTATATGAATGATTTAAATACATACAATCAAAATAAGGTAAACAGAATTAAAGTTTACTTTTGTTAGTACATAATCAGCTTGTTTTTTAGTCTTTTTTGGTTAATCTGCCCAAGCCCCTCTGTGTCATCTCAACACACCCCTGAAAGTCTCAAACACCTACAAGGGGGCATTATCACCCACGTTGAGAACCTATGATCTAACACATGAACATAAATCCACTGAAAAAAAATTTCCCTTTTGTGTCCATTTATCACTGATCAGATGTTTTCAGAGAGAATTGTAATATCCTTACTACCTATTTAAATTTCCTGAAATAAAAGTGAGGAAAAAATCTATGGTATTCAGGAATACCAGATTCACCAAAATATATTTTATAAGCAATAAAGTACAATTAATTTGATATCTCAAGTTTTAGGAAATAATGTTTTCTTAGAAGATACATATAGCTGTGTTATATAGAAATTGACATATTTGATTTTTTTGGAAGAAAGATTTTCAATTTATGTTATGATTGTTTTCTTCCAATAATGTTAATTGATCATTTCCAAGATTCTACTAATCTCTGAAAAATGAGTAAGCAAGAAAAAGATTAAGGGGATGAAAGATAGAGTATTAGAATTTCAAATTTGGCATTCATTCTTTAGATGTTATTTTCTTCTTTCCTCAGTTTATTTTCTTTCTTAAATTAAACATAAATCTTTTGAAATATGAAACATTACATTTCTAGGAATAAAAAGATCGATCATATAAAATTTATGAATTGCAAAATCAGTATCCATTACATATCAAAGAATTTATGTTCAATAATTTTCATCTAGCAAGATTTACATCAAACTAAATGTGATTTTGTTTTTAAAATTTAAGAAACATGTATGACATGTTTGTAATTTATTTTTTTATTTTTTCTAAAGCAACCTGGTCAAGCAGTTCAGAGACGAACTAGTGCTGATGGCATAGCTGTGATGCATCCTCAAAATCAAATACCTGACCGGGTAGTTATTCCACCTGTTCCTCAAGTAGTATATTATGGCCATGATCCAAAATTAAATGGTAAAATGTTTTTCTAATATTCGTTATTTTGATTTTGTAAATAAATTTTTTTATAAAAAAATAGATGCTACCTTTATACAGATTAAAAATATACTAATATCTATTTATTTCTAATTTTAAATGCAGTTACAAAAAAGAGTTGATTGTAATTTAATAAAATTTTTGTGTATCTAAATTTCACGTATTACCCAAAAATGTTTTTAAAAAATCATGCAATTAATTCCCACAGCAGTAATTCAGGAAATATTCAATATCAAAAATTGCAGTTGGAAATCATGAAATTAAAACCATTTGGGGGGGGGGGGATCTAGTAGTTTTCTAAAAGTTTTTACCAGAATATCTAGAACTAACAATTAGATTCAAATAAAGTTTGGGTCCTGTGTAATCTTTTTTTTGAGGGAGGGGGGGGGTCCAAGTTTGAAAAAAATATTTTTAATTATTAACTAAGTGTAACCATATAATCTAATTATATTTGAACCATTAACATTGATACCAATTTGATTGCAAAGAAAATTATAAAAACTATATTAGATATCTTTTTTTTTTTCCAAGAAGGAAATCATGACTGTGTAACATTGCTGTATAAACATTGAAATTTAATATGTATTTCATGTATTACATTGAATTGTCTGTGAACGGTGTAAGTATATCTTTATTAGAGATTGACTTTTTTTTAGTTCTTACTTAAGAGTTCATTTTATTATTCTCCCATTACTGTGTATTTTAATATTTTTTTTAATTACTTTTCATAAAATTCGCATAAATTCCAAAATTATATTAAATGTTGTTTCCTTCTGTATAACACATATTTTGTGGGAAATAAATGGCTGTATGTTTTAATAAAATAGCATTTTCATATGTATAATAAAGACTCAGTGGATTTATACTATACTTATAAAAAAGAAAAAAATTTTATTGGTTATTTTTTTTTAAAAAAAATCACTTGAGTCATTGAGAATTCAAAGTTTACAGACTTATGGTGTGTTGTTCTTATCTTGATGTTATTCAAGAATTATTTTTGTAAAAAAATTCTACTCCATTTATTTTTTAAAAAACTGTAAAATTTGAGAGTATATATGTTATGTATAGAAAAGTTAAAAGGGCTACTTTTAAATTTCACAAGATTTATTAGCTATATATATGTTCTATCAATGCAAAATGTCTCTCTATGCAAAAAAAATTGTATTGTTTTTGTCTTTTGAAAATTTAATTTAATCTGCTGATGGGATAAACTAAGAACAGAGACCTAAATAAAAAAAAATTTACCAAAACTATATTCTTTTTTAATTTTATTATGATCATCGTATTTTCTTTAAGAGATGATACATATAACAAGAGGGTGAAATATAAATAATTGTGAAAATGTTAATAATAATTGGGAAAAGTTTGTAGCTATGAACTTTTTGTTCTAAAAATAATATTTCTTTATATTATCAATGGTGCTGAACTTAAATGTTATTAAGGAACTTCTAAGGTACTTAATTTTGGTTTCTATGTGTGGAATTTTTCAATTAGATCTGTACCCCCATCCTTCCCTTTTAATTTATTTGTTGGAGGATAGCTAATTATGTTTTTGATGCAGAAGACAATAAGCCCTAGGTTATGTATATAAATGTTCAATTCACATAACAGCATGTGGGGGGATAGCATTAAAAATATTTCCCCCCTTCATTTATGATTATTAGAAAAATAATATTTCAAAAATAATCTCAATAGATAATAATTTCATATTGTTATTTTTAAACCTGATGTTGCAAAAAATATGAATTAATGAAGCAAAATTCTTATATGCTTTTAAATGCTTATATTTCTATTTAATTATTTATAACTTCTGCATTTTCTAGTGCCCTCAGATCTTTGCCTGTTAGGATGTATATTTTGCATTGAAGATTATGAAAAATCAACAGAACATGATATTGAACAGTGGAAAAAAGTAAGTTTTATTAAATTGTAAAATTTCCAAGAAATTAATTGTTCATAAAAATTTGATGTGCTATAAATATGATTTAAAAAATGGATCAACTTCATGCATATCAAATTTGGTGTATTTTAGATCATTGACAAATATGGTGGCCAAGTAGAGAGTTCATACAGCAGTAAATGCACTCATGTTATTTGTAAAAATCAAAGAAATTCGACTGTCCAACAGGTTGGTATAAATATTTACAATTAAATCTTAAATACACTTTTAAACTTTTTAAAATTAATTATATAGTTTTTGTTTTTACTTAATATTTATTAATTTTAAATTAGTAAATAGATTTAATTTTGTTATTCACGAAAGCATGTTTGAAATCTTTAAACATAGTGAGATTCCTCATGAGAACTTTATTTCACCAATTCCTTTAAATTTCAAAAATGAATTGTAAATCTAAAAAAACTTTAAAAAAATAGTTTAATATTTTTTCTTTTTTTTCCTCCTACTTATTACTGTATTTATCTGCAGTACAAAATTCAAAACAAAAATGCCTAATATTTTTGGAAATGAAAAATTCATGTAATAAATGCCATTATTTGAATTTTCTTACATTTTAGGCTATGAGAGAAAGTAAACGTTGTATAACTGTTTACTGGTTAAATGATACTTTAGAGAAAAAGAAACTAAAGTATCCTTGGCTAGCTCATCATTTTCCTACTCCATTTTCAGAGGATACACCTTGTAAGAATCAGGTAATATGACTTGATAATAATTACTTAATGTATTGTATCACTTAATGTAATGTGTTATGTTATAATGTTGAATTTTTTAAAATATTTTATCTTTCTTGCACAGATAATATCGATGACTAATTTTGAAGTAGATGAAAGAGCCATACTAAAAAATATCATTACCATCTTAGGTGCTAAGTACACAAGTTATTTGTCAATTCATAATACTATTGTTATTTGTAAAAAGTAAGTTTGTTTTGTTTCATAATTTATTCTATTTTCAAACAATGCAGTGTGCTAAAATATTGTTACATACCAGCCAACTTTTACACCTAAATAGTTCCTTTTTATGTATTTTCAAAAAATTTCCCATTATCTCCAGACAATATTCTCTTATAACTTATATTGTTTTTTTCTCACAACAACTGGAAAATAATTAGACATGTGCACTCAGAAACCGTAGTGCTGATATCAAGTTTTTTAAAAAATTTATAGAGTTTGTTCTTCTTGCATATCCTGTTATCTATTAGTTCGTAACTGATTAGATTGGTAGCTGCTTTTTCTTTGTGCAAACAATTTTGATTTTATTATTCCTCTGAGGCAATTTTCTAGAACTTGTGCTGTATACATGTTTTTATATTTCTTACTCTTTGTATTATTGAATAATTTTTCATTGATATATTTTTTTTGTTTACCATGATGTCGTTACAAAACAAAATATACTTTGAATCATGTAAAAAGAGTTACAAAAAAAAAATTCAATTGTGTTATCACACTCTAAAAAAAGAATATATGGGTTTTGTGATGCATGTCATACTGTTCTATGCATTTGTCATGAAGGCTGATATAGTATTCCTTGTCATGTGAAACTCCAAAGCACATCCCAAGTGACAAATCAAGAAGCAATTGCTCAAAATTGCATTGTTTTTTTTTTTAAGGAAGATTTCCAGTCAAATCTAAGGAGGACTAATGTACAGAGTTTACATCTTTTGTTGTAGAGCACAATCTTTTTTACTGCTGCCGATCTTGAAGGTCTTCTTTTTTGGAAATACACTCTATAACAAAAAAAAATGTACCAAGAAGGAGTTGTCTGATTGTAATGAAATTTCATATGCAAAAACATTTGTACCAAACATGCAAATGATTAAAATCTAGTGTCCAATGAATGAATAGCGAGAGCTGCATCGTGTCGAAACTGCGCACTCAGCAGTTGTCTATAAAAAGTGATTCTCAATCTGATGGTCAAAGTTTCTGTTGCATTGTGATTTGGGATACCTTTCAACAACTGAAAAAATGCCTTGCAGCAGGATTCGAGCTCATTACGAGCAACTGTCAGAATTTGAAAGGGGTTGTATCATTGAATTGAAAGAGGCAGGTTGGCAAATTGGTGATATAATCTTGTTAGCTACAAAAGTAATGAAATAGTACATTTAAATTTTTAAAAAATTGGTTTTATTATAGTATCCTAATTTTTATACTACTTCATGTGATTACGTTATTAACAAATTCTCAACTCCTCAAGAAGTTTTAAGAAGTGCTGCAGTAACAGACCTAACAAAAATTGATTCTTCTAAATTTAAATTTATTTGCATGCTTAAGTAATAAATGAAGTGTTCGATGCTGATCCAGAAAATTGGAGCCATTCTGTGCAAGTTTTTTAGCTACCTATATTTTTTCTAAATGCATCTTCATTGAGTCATTATATTCTTCTATATCTTTAAATATACCTTAGTGTGTGAGTTCATTATAAATTCATTTGATGCTAAAGTAGAAAATTCTATGAGTAGTTTCCTTATTAAGCCCTTAAGTGCCCCCCCCCATACACTGCATACGCTCACCTATGTGAAAAAGGATGGCACCTCAGAGGAAATCATGTAACTTTTAATGGGCATATACAGGCTAAAATGTCTACTGAGAAATTTTCTTTTCATTATTTTTAAAATATTTGCATATCACATGTTGTTTTATAATTATAAAAATATTTATGCATAATTTAAACAATTTGTTTGAAATGTCACTCATGTGTTATTTTACTGAGTCATTTTCAAAAGCTATCAGGTATATGCTATTGTAAAATTCAGTTACTATTAAGTTAATGTTTTACTAATAATTTAACTTTAAAATTTAAGCAAAGGTATCTTTTAATTTTTAAAAGAAATAGTATAAATTTTATTTCTTATGTTGCATGTAAAATTCTTATTAGAAATGAAGGGAAAAAAGCTTCAAAAGCTCGTGAATGGAAAATTCCTTTGGTGAATGTTCAGTGGCTTCATGATTTGATGTTTGGACACATAGATGCATTGAGATTATCCATGGCTCATAAGTACCAACAATATGATTCAGAGAATCCTTTCAAAATAGACTATGCCTTGGTACCTCACCTTATGAGTAAGTGTTATTTTTAATACTTAATAAATGTAATCGGCAATAATTTTTATGCAAAAGTGTTTTTAAAGTACTCATGTTTAATAAATACTTTTTTGTATTGAACAAATTTCAATCAATCCTAAAACATGTGCAGGAACAAAAAAAAATTCTATTTGTTTGAAAATGTTGTACTGATTATTTTTCTCTCTCTCCAATTTGCCCCCCTGTTTTTACTTTTCAATTACATACGATAAAAAAGTAATGTGCTATTTCAGTTTGAAAAAAACTGGGTCACGTTGCTACGTTTTCTTAATTTTGTGGGGTATGAAAATGTGTTTCTGCATTTAGTGGAGTAGTCAATTTTTTAAAAAAAATGTTGGAAAAGAAGATGCAGTATGTTTGAAAATGAAATTTTGATGGTTTTAGTTTACTTATACACTATTGTAATAAGTTCCTTCTGAACATTAGTATTGTGTTATTAAATTGGCATCCCTTTTGAAATGATAGAAATAAAGTTTATTAATATTTGGGGCTGTTCTAAATAATAGACAATAATTTGTGTATAATTTAATTTAGATTTTTATTCATATATCTATACATATAAAAATGAATGTGACTGTCTGTACTCGATAGATTCAAAAACCATGCATCCAATCGCCATGAAAATTTGAGAACTTATTAAAAGAACTTATTAAATATATCCCCGGGAAGGTTTTTGAAAAAAAAATTTTAAATCAGAGTTGGGGTTCTAGGTACTCACAAACAAATATCCCAAAACTATATAGTATATAAAGGAGAAAAGCGACTCACTCGCTCACTGACTGACTGACTAATCACGATATCTCCGGAACTATTCAACCTACAGACTTGAAGTTTGGTAGACATGCTCCTTTCAGGGAGTAGAGATCCACTAAGAACGGATTTTCCGAAATTCGAACCGCAAGGGGCGTTATAAATAATTGTTTCCACTTTTAAACTACATGATGTACAATCTTGAAATTGAGTAAGCAGATTCCTTTCATAAAGTAGAGATCTGCTACAAAATGAGTTTGGTGAAAATCGATCCCCAAGTGACGTTGCAGGGGCTTAGGGGGCGTTATAGATAATTAGTTCCATTTTTCAACTATTAGACACACCGACTTTAAATTTGATAAATAGATTCCTTTCATAGAGTAGGGATCAGCTACAAAATAGGTTTGGGGGAAATAGCCCCCTAAGTGGTGTTGCGAGGGATTAAGGGGTGTAGTAGATAAATAATTTCATTTTTAAACTACTTGACCTACCTGCTTGAAAAATGGTAAGCATGTTTCTTTCATGCAGTAAATATCCGCTAAAAAATGGGGTTTGGGGAAAATTGACCCGATAAAATATAAATAAATATTCTGATTTTTAAACTTTTAGACGCACAGTATTGAAATTTGGTAAGCAGATTCCTCTCATAGGGTATACACTACAAAATGTGTTTCGTAAAAATCAAACCCCAAGTGGCTTTGCGGGTAAGGTAACAGAACACCTTCGAAGAAAAGTTTTTGAATTTTGCCTGTTAATGCATATTTTATGACCTTATGGGTCTTTAAAATCAGAAAAACACCCAAGTAAAGTCTTATTAGTGCACATTTTTTCTGTAAAAGGGGTATTTTATGAAAAAATAAGACTTTACGCAAAACAGGATAACTGAAAATAAAATAAATATATTGACATTTTGTAAATTGAATAATATAGCATACAACCTTATCTAGGGAATGGACGCTTATTTTGTTAATATAACCATTACGTGAGAAGCTATTGTGTTTCGAGCTTCTTAACGTTGAAATTTTCTTTAAAAGCTATTGTAATTTTCACTTTATTGCTGTATAAAAAAATTTCTACTCAACATAAAATCTTAAGAGAGGTCTATTCCCTGTATTAGTATTTAAAAAACATATATATAAAATTTTTATTTCATCCAATCATAACTTTTTGAGATATTGTGTTTTGCGGTTAGAAAAAATGTAAAAAAATTCATTTTGAGAAAACGACAAAAATAACATTAAACTAATCTGATTACAAGAAAAACACTTACTTTCTTATTAAAATGCACCAGATTTATAATTCTCTCCATCTTTAACTTCTAAAACAATATTTTTTTTCTTTTTAAGGGCTCTTAAAATTTTCCTATGTTTCTTTGTTTTGGGGTCTGCGTTATGAATCGATTCACGGATTCTGCATTTATCTAAATGTTTATATCCCCCGTAAGGTAAACACCCCAGGATTTTCAATATTCATCTTATTAAAAACTTTGAGGCACCCGTTTAATCCCTCATTGAAATGTATAACAGCATCATACGACACAAATTTAATTGTTATGAGCGAAACAAATAACTTGTTGATTTTTAATATTTGATCAAAAACGAAAAATCGATATTTTGACCAAAAATTGAGTTTTAAAGATGTTCTGTCACCACCTTGTTATACATATTTATTTCCATTTTTAAACTACTGGACCTACAGTCTTGAAATATGATAATCGGAATCCTTTCATGGATTAAAGAACCCCTGTATAATGTGCTTTGTGAAAATCGACCCCCAAGTGGCGTTGCGGGGGCTCAAGGGACGTTATAGATAATTATCCTTATTTTTAAACTATTAGACGTACAGTCTAGAAATTTGGTAAGCAGATTTCTTTTGCAGAATAGAGAATCGATACAAAATAGGTTTCACGAATATCAACCACCAAGTTTCATTTCGGAAGATTAAGGGGAGTAATCGATAAATATTTTCGTTTTTAAACTATTAGATCTACCTGCTTGAAAATTGGTAGGCATGTTCCTTTCATGGAATAGAGTTCCTCTAACAAAGAGTAAAACGAAAATCAACCCCCCAAGGAGGGCTGCTAGGGGTCAAGAGGAGTTATAGAAAAATATCCGGTTTTTAAATTGTTAGACCCATGTACTTGAGATCCACTAAGAATGTATTTTACACAAATCAACTCCTGGGGGGAGCAGTGGGTTACTGGGGCATACTGACAAAAATATTCCCTTTTTCGAACTACAAGGACTATAATAATGAAATTTGGTTTGCGTTTTTCTTTTGTTGAATTGAAATCTGCCAAGAACGGTTATTTTAGAAAACGACTTTCAACACAGGATTACGGCTGTATTGATAGTAAAAATTTCGTTTTTTTCCTGTTAGATTTAGACTTGAAATTTGGCTTTAATGTTCATTTTACAGAGTAGAGACCCACCGAAAATTGGTTTTGCTGGAATCCACTTGGTTATAGGGTTACGTAAAGTGCATTCTATGCTTCAATTTTAGAGATTTTTAGAAAATATAAATTAAATGAGTTCTGAACTTTTTTTTATTATTATTATTAAGAGGTGACAGTTACAGGTATAATTATATTTTTCAATACAATCAAATTCTTAATGCTAGGACTTAGATATTAATAATTTATGTATATCTATATACAGTATATATTTATAAAACATTATGAAATACCCAGCTAAGCAGGTGGGTAATGGCTAGTATATATATATATATATACACAGAAGAATTTTTTATGGGAAACTATAATCAAATCTATTTCAAAAAGCAAATTTTGAATTCCAGAAACAATTCCATTTTGCTCTGCTTGATGGAATTAGAAATGGTTCAAAATTTTCTTACCTGACTTGTTTTTTAAACTCTTAATAGGAAACGCCATCCCTTCTGTTACCTCCAATTAGTTACTAATTTCTTGAAAAATGAACTTGTCTGAAAAGAAATTGAATCTTGATAACAAAGGATGGCTACATCCCAATGGGTTTGAACACTCACTGTTTGTTTACTCATAAGGAATATTACAACAAAATACGCAGTGTGCCATCTGTGGACTGTAAGGTGAAACACTGCTTATTTGCTTCATTTATAACAGGGGTCAGGCACATGTGCCAAATTTGGCATTCAGTACAATTCTTAGTGGCACTAAACACCTCTCTACAAATTAGTCAATTTTTGAGTAAAATTTATCTGATTTTGAAATGGAGCTTATTGAACTAATATCTTTAGAATTATGGAAAAAAAATTTACAAAATTATTTTTAAAAATCTGGAAGATAAATCTAATTATAAATGGACAGCTAGTTTAAATTTGGATGTCGTATTTGAGGAGATTTAATTGTTTGAAGAGAAAATTGCATGTACTCTGTCTTCTGCTTTTGGAAACCTTTTCTCATATAAAAAAATATTTTGAGTCTGCAAGTAAGTTATTTAACAACTCCTTTGCATATTCAACTGAACATTCAGAATTGTGTGATATGTGAAGTCACAAATTATGCCCCTGATATTGTGATATAAAATAAAGGTTCAGGGACAAATAGTTCATGTCAAAATATTTAACCACATTGAAGCTATACTTACATTATGTGTGTTTTGTTTATTTTTATTTTAATAATTAAATTGAAAATATACATGATGAAAACATATGAACAACTTTAATTTTTTTTTATGTTGAAGGAATAATTATATTTTATGCTTAATTTTATGTTAAAATATTATCTTTAAATAATTCAAATTAATTTATAATAAATCTCTAAGTCTGTATTCTGAACCTTTACTCTTTAACTCTGCATGCATTGTCACAGAAATCAAATTTTTACAAATATTTTCTACTCTGTGCACAATGAATCATGTTGGTAGATGGTTTGGCACACCACAGCATTAAGGTTTCTGACCTATGGATTTATATTAAATGATACTAGGCATCTTTAGTCACTTTTTACTCATTTGGTATTTGGATAATAAATATTTAGGTACTAGAAATTAGTTCAGTAACAAAACAAATAATTTTAATGACAACAAAATCTGAAAATTTAAAAAACAGAATAATCAAATTTTCTAATAATGATTTAGAAATAATATAATGGTGTTGGTCTCAACAATTGTTTCAATAAAATGATTTGATCAAAATTTTCCATTTTTCTTTGTTATTTAGCTGTGAGATTACCTATTTCAGAAAACCTTTGGAAAGACATATTTGCTTTTCTTTGGTATTTCTTTAGAATCTCTCAATAATTAACAAATATTACTTATGGCCATTTTACAAGCATCTTAAAAATTCTTTTTTATGCAAGAATAAAATATTACCATTTTTAAAGGAAGCAAACCAAAAACAAATATATAATTTTAATGTACTTAAAATCACATAATCTATATCATAACAGTTTTCTTTAAAAGTGAAACTAATGTGTATGTGGTTTTTATGTTGTCTAGAAGTTGTAAATGTTTTAAAGTAGTTCCTTTAAATAATCCCTGGTTTTCTATATTACATTAAAAAAATGCAGTATAATTAATTGTTTAGAAATCTTGTTCCTTAGATACTATTAAAGTACAGCAATTCTTTTTAAAGTGATTTTTATTGCTAGCAGTTTGCAAATTAAAGTCTGTACATGCATTATTACTGTACATACTGAATTGTACATTAAATTTGGCATAATGACTTAGTATCCATGTTCATACTGCTTAATTTTTTGCACCCCTAATAAAGATAAGAAATTATCTTCTCATTTATATTTTCTGTAAGTATTGAATACATAATATTCTCTCTCTCTAACCATTTTTCTTTTCTTTTTTTTTATGTAAATGACACAAAAAGTCATATTTCATTTAACATTATTTGTGAGGATAAAAGCACTATTTTTGTTTTCAACACAATGTTTCTCCATTTGAGCTCTGGTTCATGAATTGGAAAGTAATGAGCATTGCATTTAAAAGTGAATGTTTCTTATTTATTAAAAAGTGACAATACTCCAAAAAATTTTAACTTTTGCTGAAATTTCTGATTAGCCTGTTCCTTGGGTAAAACATAAATACTCAGGGCTAGTTTTAAATGCAAAATTAACTCCCCCCCCCTCATTAATACTAATAAAACTCTTTATAAGATGTACAGTGTTATATACAAAAAAAAAAGTAAACCTATGATCAGACATAGGTTTCTGCTCTTTATTTCCATTCTTTAGCCAATAATGTTTTATATATGGAGAGCTACAACAAATGCTATGGTGAAGATCAGAATGTTTTCCACTTCATTGTTGTTATGTGAAATATGTTTTTCTTATTATAATCAAGAAAAATTTTAAAATTATTTTGATTTCTTTCACCTCTCAAAAAAAAAAAACTATCACTAATAGCTGCATTCATTCATGTTCCTATCTAGAGGACCTGCAATGCAAATAATAATTGAAACCTTTATTTAAAAAAAAGCAATTGTTAATTTTATAAGTGATGAACATAAGTTTCATTAAACATTTCTTATTGAAAATTTTATACATTTCCTAAATATTAAAGTAATATGTTCTCAAGTATATCAGTAAGTCCAAACCATCCTGACTAGGTCTTTCATTATTAGGAGGAATGAATTTTCAATACTCCCTTTCCTTCACCCCATCTTTATTACTATATTGAAAACAAGCATATCCTATATATATCATTTCCTTTTGCTTTAACAGAAAATATGATATTCCCATGTTTTATAATAGTTATCTAGGTATGTTTAGGTTGTAACTTATACACTCACTTCCAAAAGTTAAGCACAGAGAGGAAAATGCTAATTTCCGGAGGCCAATCATAATTGAAGAGGATGCAATTCGCTGCAGAGGTAGATGGAAAGATGCAAATATGTTAGGTAACAGACACTCATGCTTTCATGTTAAGAAATATGCAAAAAGGGCAGTCTTATAAGAAGCCAGCTTTATGAAGGATTACAGTAGTTGATTGTAAGTGCTGATAGAAGGTGTTTAAAACTTTCGTACAATTTGTTTTCAAGACATGCGTGTTTCTATTACTTCCAGAAAAGGAAAGGAATGGAAGATTCTGAGCGCTGGCGTGCTGTGGGGCGCATTGAAGCAGGACAGTCGATCACAGATGTTGCTCTTTTCTTCGGAGTTCATCATTCTGTAATTTCACGTTTATGGAACGATTCCAAATCACACAGACAGTTGTCTGAAGGCCCGTAGGCTGTCACCCAAGGGTTAAAACCCCCGCAGAAGATCAATATATTGCTATTGTAGCCAAGCGGAATCGCAGAGCGACCTCCACATGTGTAACATCTATGGTTACAGCGTCCATTGGTAAGGCTATATCTGCAGCTACTGTACGCCGAAGATTACGTATGAATGGACTGTATGCCTGGGTACCTCGAGTTTGTGTTCCTCTATCTGTCCAATCTAGAGGGGCATGATTAAAGTGGTGCCGGGAACATGGCAATTGGACTGTGTCTGGGTCGGGCAATGTCATGTTTACTGATGAGTCAAGATTTGCTCTGGAGCCAAATGACAAGCGTATAAGGATATGGCGTAAACAAGGAACACACAATCAGCCCCAGAACATCACGCATTCCGAGGCGGAAGCATTATGGTGTGGGCAGGGATTCCATTAGGATACTGCACTGACCTGCACATCTTTAAACGGGGTTCTGTGGCGGCTGTCCGGTATCGAGATGAAGTCCTAGAACCCATTGTGAGATTGTATGCTGCTGCAGTTGGCCCTACTTTTGTTTTAATGGAGGATAACGCACGTCCCCATAGAGCTGACATCATCAATGACTACCTGGAGAGTGAAGGGATTGCGCGTATGGCGTGGCCAGCATATTCGCCTGACCTTAATCCCATTGAAAATGTTTGGGATGCTCTCGGCCATGCTGTATCTTCACATTTACCACCTCCAGCCACTCCTATTGAGCTGGAAACTGCTCTACAAGAAGAATGGCAATTGCGTAATTCTGCGATGGTTGACCACCTAATTGGAAGCATGGTCAGAAGGTGTAAACTTTGCATACAGATGAGGGGGGATCACATACCCTATTAATGTCCTTTTTTCATTTTATGCTGCATATTTTCACTTTATACGTAATTCTGTTTAAGTCTCCAGTATGACATTATCTGATAACTTACAAAAATTTAATATTGTTTTCATTTCTGTATATAATTATTGATTTTGTTTTATTGAAGGATTATATGCTACTTTACTTTACTGCCAAATTTTGTGTCAATCAAAGCAGTATTTGTTGATTTTTTTGCATTTTATATCTTTGTGCTGAACTTTTGGAAGTGAGTGTATATTGTACATATTTTTTTACTACCATAATGTCTTGATATTTTTTCTGAAAATGGCATATAATAAAACTTAGATATAATAATGTTTAATAGAATAAAATTTCACAACTATTCTAATTTATTGAATGAAAATTCATTAACTATATGCATTTATCGAGTAGAATCTTAATATTGCAGTACTATTTGTTTGTGAATTCTGCTGAATATAATTTTAGAAGTTATGACAGATGCATCATAAGTAGTAAAGTAATCCATTAATTTTTCACATTTTTTGTGATTAATTTTGTGTGCTAAATGCTCAAGATGGAAATATGAATATTAATGATAGAAATATAAGCTATTAAATACCCTCTTGCCTGAATTTGTAATTGCATTTAATAAATATACATTTGCATAGCAGAACAACTGAAGATGAAAAGTAATTGCAGTGAGCTGACTGTTCAGCATAATGAGTAAAACCCACAGGTTACCAAAATATATTCCTGTAGTATGTTATTGTCTAAAAGTTCATCTCCAATAATTTTAATACAAATTTTTTGTGCAAAAGAATTGTTGATAAAATGACATCTTGTTCATAATATCCAGAAATTAGTATTTGCTTACAATTGTTGCATGGTGTTTTTTTATAAATGAAATTCATTTTTGCAACTTTTTCTAAAGTTTTTAAATATATTTCTCTGTAGCTGCTTGGAAAGTTCCAGTGAAAATAAGTGAAGAATTAATTAAGGTATGTGTAACAGGAAAATGTTGCAAATGACTTTTTTTTAAACTCCTATTAGCTGAAGATTTTTTCCCCTTCCACTGTGTTTATTTGACAAGTTTTTAACTAATGAATTTTATTTCAATTTCTTTTTTGTTCAGAAACATAATATTGAACCCAAAACTCCAGATAATGCTGTGAGTGCTGAAAAAGTAAGTTTTATTTCAGTTTTGTTGTCAGATTGTTTTAAGTAATAAATTTTCTTGGAAAATACAGTATAAAACTTTTTCTCTCCCGTAATAGGATCCCAAAAAGCGAGAGAATGAAGAAAGTATTGAACCAGAAGCAAAGCGTATCAGGTAATTTTTGTTCATTTTAACTTCGACTAAAATATTATATTTTCAAATTAGTAGTTTTTTGTAATGTCTGTAGTCATTTAAATAAAAACATTATATTATAATCTCAAAAATATATCCGAATCAAAAGTGCTTAATTATTAATAATTACACATCACTACTTTTGTTATCAATTGTTAGACAATGGTTTTATGTATTTAAATATATCTGAGTTAATGTATATAAGTATTGTGTGTGTGTGCGCCTATTCAAAAAATTACTCGTCATTTGTGTGTTTGCTTCTCGTGAAAACAAGGAATAAAGTAGATTTATTTAAATAAGTACTCTGATATATTATTGCTTTCTAACCTAATGTGAATATAAAGAACTACATTTGAATATGCATTTTTATCATACTACGTATTTGATATTTCAGAATATAAAATAAAGCATAACATATCAAGATAAAATCATATTTTTTCATCTTTGACATGACTGAAAATTATTATTTTTTTAAGTGTTAAAATGCATTAATTTTTCCAATTTCTCAGAGTTGAATCTCCACCATTAGAAGAAAATATTCCTCTCACTACACAAACTCCTCCTGACAATGAAAACAGACCTAGAGTTTCATTTACTGGCATTTCTAAAATTAAAGATTTGGCAAAGGTAAGTTAATTTTAGTTTTCACTAACTTATGAAAGCACTTTTTAAATTGTATAGTTTTTATAGATGGTGATTTTTTCCAAAGCTCTAATTTTTTGTCGTATTTTGATGCAAGTACAACCTGTGGAGGCATAGAAGTGATAAAATTATATAGTTAGGTTTTATGTTCAGAATCTAATTTCATTTTAAAAATCATAGTATTTAAACTTAATGCTTATTATATATTGAAAATAACTAGCTCTCAGAAATATAGAAGTAAGTGTGAAAAAATTAGGTGTATATCAGTTCTTCTGTTGGTCTTGCCTCTTGATTGTAATTTAAAGTTGCAGGATCAAATTATTTTGTAGTTGTCATACATAAATTCCTGAAATGTATATTTTTGGCATGTAATGGGGCATTGTAGAAATCAGTCAGTGATACTCATATTGGTGTAGAGCTTTATTTTTTTGATAGTTGAAGGTTAATGTAGCTTTTAATCATTTAAATCATTGCTGAGCTCAAATGAGTCTATACCTATGTTGAAGGAGAACGTTTTTGAACTTTTGAGTTACTTTTCTCTCCCTCTTTTGTGTATTTCATCCTTGCAAAAGTTAAGGAACATTGTTTGTGTATCTTACCTCTTAGAATCAAATTTTAAAGAGTTAAAAAGTATAATAATCAATTTGTATGAAACAATTGGTTAATGAGTTAAAACCAAAAGATGTATTTACAAACAATGTCAGCCCTAAAATGATTTAATTAATAGTTGCAAGATCATTTTTTAATAGCATCTTTGATAGAATCGAACACTGTTATTCTTTTTTGGAAAACTTCAATGATAAGTTTTTCATAAAAATAATTATTGAAAAAAAAATTTTAAAAGCATGCTGTAAGGTAGATTGTTGTTCTGTAACAGTTTTGCAATTTTTTTATGGTGCATCATTGATTCAATAGATATTTTTTAACTCTCCCTTTTAATTTGGGAGCAAAGCAAAATGAAACTATTCCATTTTTGTGTTATGTTCAATATCTTTCAAATCAAGTTGGATTTACTTACTTTGCCTTAGGTGTGTTATACAGCTATTAGGTGGAATGTTGTAAAAATTTTCAAAAGATGATATTAATTCAATCTGTTCAAGAACAGTGAGCATTAAATTCAAGCTATAAATGTTGATTCTTTAAAAAAAAATTTCAAAATTCAGAAATTTATTGTGTTTTTTTAGATTGTTTGCCAGCTGGGTGGTTGTCTTGCAAAATCTGAAATGGAAACCACACATCTTGTTGCTAGTCAGTATGCTCGTACTGTCAAGCTTCTTTGTGCTATTCATGTTGTCAAATATGTTGTAACTCCTGAATGGATTGCAGAGTGTGAAAAACAAAATAAATTTGTTGGTAAGTCTTTGTATTAATAAGTTTATTGAAAAAATTTAATCAAAAATACTTTTACAAATATTGTGTTTATGTATTCCTTTATGATTTCAAATAAAAAATAAGAATTGACATAATGAAATGTAAAGGAATAAGTCTTCTATATTAAACAAGTATAGCACTAAAATAATAGATAGTATATCCATATTTCAATTAAATTAGGGCATTAATTCATGTCTTAAAATTTAAAGAGATTAAAAACGATAATATAATTTTCTTTTAAATTTCTGTAATGGTTTCTGTGGATTTATAGAGCTTTTTATGTGGTATCATAAATTATAACTTATTTTTTTTAGCTGTATTGGTTAATTCATGCAAATAATAATATGATGGGCTCTAAAATATGAATGTGAAATTTCTTCTAATAACCAAAACTCCTTTAAAAATCTATTTTTAGTTAAAAGATATATATCATTGCTGTAGAAAAATTTAAAATCCAGCAACATATGGTATCTTTACATTTTCTTATCTCGCTCATTGTTCGTGGATTGTTTAAAGTAACTTAATGAGATATCTTAATGCTATGTCAATAAATATTTTTAAATCTAACAATAAGAATTATGTTAATTAATTTTTTATTTTAATTGTTGTAGACAATCTTAAAAATTTCTTTTCAAAAAAACTTAATGCTATAATGACAAGAATAAAATGTTTTTATATAAAGTAATGTGTCCTTTCAAAAACTCTGATGCAGGGCTATGAGAAAAGTTTTAATGGAAAATAAAATTGCTAAATGTTTCAGTTATTAACCTATGGTAATTTGTATTGAACAAATGGATGCTTGTTAAATTCATAAATTACATCTTTACTATGTGATAATCAATTTTGTTGGTTTTTACTATGTTTACTAATCTTATTGCTGATGTTGACAAAATAAAATATTTTCAATATTAAATATTTTAATGAATTAAATTGTGATGTTAAAATATCTATTTTACTTAGTAAACCTTGTAATAGATATATAATTGTTTGAATAGCTACTGTGTACTCTAAAATTAACTTGTTTTTAAAGTTAGGAAAATTTTAGTGTTTTTAATCAAATATTTATCTTTTTAATAGTAATAGATTAATTTTCAAGAATAGTTAATATTACTAAAATCACTGTAACTTAATGAAATAAAAGTGCAAATGTTTTTTTTTTATTATTATTATTAAAATGAAAATTTTAAGGGAGTTATATAAAAAATTTTGAAGTATACCTATACATAAATCTCATTTCAGATGAAAAAGAATATATTTTGCGAGACTTTGAAAATGAAAAACTGTTCAGTTTCAATATGGAGAACGTATTGAACCGAGAAAAGAGAACACCTATATTCAAAGTAATGAAAATTTTCATTCATATTTTAAATATAATTCCTGGTAATTGACAAAAATATACCGATTTTGATTAGTTAGATTTTAGTAAATTGCTTTATAGATTTAAAATTTGACCGTTATGGTCAAAATGTTACTTTTAAATATACTATTTCAATTGAAAACATATGTATTGCATTTCAAAGTCATTTTGATACAATTGATTTTTTTATTGCAAATATTGCAGGATTTTGTATTCTTTATTACGGCTGGAGTAATCCCCAAACCAGATACTCTAAAGAAGATTATTGAAGCTGGTAGTGGAACACCTGTTTTTAAAAAGGCTCCAACTCTCAAACAAATAAAATCTCTTGAACAGGTAACAGTGAATCTTTATAGTTTAGAAATAATTCTCTATTTTATGTTGATTTGTAATTCAGACCTGTTATATACAGCTAAAGAAAACTATCCAAATAATATTGCAACTTTGATTAAATATTTCTACTGTTTATCAAGTCAAAAAGCTAACTTTTAAACTAAACTAACTTAACCCATTTGTTATATTCCATTCTTGAAGATCATTAATCGTCATCAATTTGATTAACTTATAGTCTTTTGTTTGTTGATTGCTTTTTTTTAAGAATCAGTAAAAAAATATAATTTTTTCTCTTTTAGACTGGTCAAAAATTTGTTGTTATTACATGTGAAAATGATTTGCATCTTTGTAAGATGTACCTGGAAAAGAAGATTTGTAAGTTTATTTAGTTTTAGTCAACAGATATTGTAATTACATTACGCAATATTATCATAATTTACAGAATTTTTTAAACTTTTTTCATAGGTGTGCAGAATGTGGAATTCATCTTGACTTGCAGTATACGGCAAGAATTGGATTTTAGTTCCTTTGCATGCACATTGTAGATTCACATTTTATTGAGCATTGTAAATTCACAAATCTATTTATTTTTTCATAGATATATAAATATATATCATATTTTTTATGTCATGTAAATATACATGTTGTGCAATAGGTGTTTTCAGTAACCTGTTGTAAATAAATAGTTTTGAAAGCTACGTAAATAAATATATTTTAAACATTCTAAGGGAAATTATTTGAGTGATATCTTTTTATTATTTGTGAAATATAATGTTATTTTTAGGAATTTAATCCTTGTTGCATTCTTTAAAACTTTATTTTTATTTTACAACTTGCATTAAAATTCAAAACCAAATAATAACTATTTACCAAAACTATATTTTGAAAATACCTCCAATTTATATCCAATAAAAAATTAATATGAATATTTATCTTTTTTTTTTTTTCATAAGCACTCTAAAATTTGATTTGGTTTATGTGATATGACATCATGTTTTCAAAAATGCATTCTTTATACAGTAAATTATCATTCAATTAATTTAAAACAAAAAATAATAATAGTGTATACAGTTCTAATTGTTTAAAAGAAACTTTCACCTAGTACACCTAGTAATTTTGTAAAAAATTTACATTTTTTTATGTATAATTAAAATCAGATACTAATTGGCTAAATTTAGCATTTGAATCAATGTCACGCTAGAAACTACTCAAAAAAAATAAATAAAAATGAAAGTGATAGATCTCTTAATTTTGAATTCTAGTTAACATTAAACCAACCGACAGTTCTTGTATACTTATTCGTACTGTGTTCAGTCACACAAATTGACTGGTAATTGAAAATGTTATCAATTTTTTATTCAACGCAGATAATGGTTGATTTATTGCTAAATGTATATAAGAGGAAGAATTTTCATGAAATTTTGACCAAATGTATTTTTATAAACTTAAACTAAATCTTCATTTTTCCCACATAAGAAACCAAACTTAATATGAATATCTAAAATTTATATGAAAGAAGCAAATAAAATTAAACTTTTATATATACTGTTATACACATTCATATACATAATTTATTCAGCTTCAATATTCTGCTTACAAATTATTTTAGTCCAAAATGTGCATTTGCCGCACACATATTTTTTGCATTTTGAACAAATTTTTATAATTTTTACAAATTTTATTTGAATTTGTGAATTATTATTGAACTTATAAATGAGGTTAGTTAAAGCTTTTCTTCTTGTCACTTTTTATATGCAGTGCCAAGCTCTGAAATTTACTGGAATAAAAATTTCTGCCTCAAAATGTTTTGCCCCATTGTTTTTTCATACATCCATGCATTGATTCCGGATAGGTTAAAAACATTAAAAAATATCTGAAGTGGCCACCTACATCTCTTCAACTTCACACTGTATTTCCTTGCCATCTGGTCTGACACATCTACACCATATTGTTATCATTATAAAATCTAATAGCTTCTGGTATGCATTTGTTGCCTTTTTTCTAAACAAAATTCTGTCAATTGCTTTTTTTTTTTTTTTTTTTTCTTACCTTTAATCTAGTTATTTTTTTTCTTACTCAAGCTAATTTTTACAATTCTTTTATATTTACGAATTGTTCCAACAATTGTCGTCTTTTTTTACAAATAGCATCTTTGCTAATGATACACTCATGAAAAAATTGTCTGTTGGTACATTCCTTCCACATTCTGTGAATGGCTCCATCAGCTTTAGAACAATGGTGGAATTGAGCATTCTCTTCCTTCGTTCTTTCCCAAGTAGGTAAACCCATTTATTATATACTTGCTATTGACGTCACACTCCAACCAGAACTTCCAAATTTGTCTAGATGGTTCTACATATACAGTGTAAATCTACACATGGTCTTCAACAAAAATGTATGCACCAGGTTTATAACATTTTTGTGAATTCTCAATAAATCAATCCCATCTTGTAGATAGCAAATTTATTGGTTTGTAAATGCTGGCTTCTTTAGCTCTTATTAAATCATATAAACCTCAATTTCAATGAAGTTGTTTTTGTTCATTGTTTTTGAAAAAGTAGATCCCTAATTTTTTTATTCCACAAATATGTGATATCCAAATTGTTTCATATGCATCACAGGCATATAACAAAGCAATAAATGCATCTAGTTTTGTAGCATTTAGCTCTGACTTATTCTCCAACTCCCTAAATGCTTCTTCCTCTGTATATTTTATAATATAATCCATTATATGGTTATCCATAAGAGAAGATGCTATCTTTATTTGCCCTTTCATCATATCTCATTTAGCATATCCTGCTGGGCCTGACATATCCCTAAAAATATTATGCACTGGTGTCCTGCCAGGTTTGGGATTTCCATCTACATATTTCTACCTGAACTATTCCATCCACTGCAGTTTCGATGTGTTGATCCTCTATACCTGTCTCACTTTCAGATGTCAATAAAACTTTCTTTTTCTGCTCTGGACGCTTATTTATAATATTCTCATCTTCCCAGTCTATCTCTGACTCTTAATTCACTTGCTGCAAATATCTCTTCATCTTTTTCAATGTTTTTTTTTTCAGTTCCAGAAATTTTGTTTATCACATACTGTACACTTCTATACACCCCTTATTTTTTCTAAGTACTTTGTAATTTTGAAACGTTTTGGCATTTTTAGAGCAAATATCCACCACAGAATATTATACAGTGTAAGGAATAAAAAAAATTTATATCCTAGTCTTTGAAACTTACTTGTTTCCTTCAAATTAGCAATCGTTACAAAATTGAATAAGAAACACTTGAGACTGTACTCAATAATGTTGTTGTTTACTCTTTTCAGTTGCAACCAACTCTGAGATAACGGTTAGTAGGTACAGTTTATAAATTTAAAATACATACAATATTTTTTCCATTGGTTAAATTGATCGACCACGGATAGGTAAAGACGCACAATAAATTTTTCTTGGAAATGAGAAGGAAAAAAAAGACTAGAAGTAATGGCTAAAGAATAAATTATATGCATATTTTAAGAAAAGTAATACACTTTGATAGTGGTATTATTACTTTTAAATATGTGCAATTCTCTCTAAAAATGTTTGAAAATGGTCAGTTTGACCAATACTTGGTAGGTTTGGTATTAAATGACATATAGATTCCCCAAAGCAAGGTACATATTTTTTCTAACTTCTATATTGTGGGTAAATTTTAAAATTCTGTTTCATTTAGTGTGCAGCCACCCCATTATTTCACACTACATATCTTTGATAGAATTCAGGAGTCTGGATGATAATGTTCATAATTTACAGTTCATATTATTGCAATTAAGCTTTTGAGCTGATGCCATAAAAGACCTGTAGCATAACAGGGCTGAGACACATTAAACCTGACTTAAAGTTATGTTAGCCTGATGTTGAAGTTTGTTAGATTGTGTCAAAATTGCGTAATCTATTGACAGTAACTTGTGTGTGTTTCTAATTTTCACATTAATAAACAAATGAAATCAGGACTCATAACTCAGCTATCATATCACTTTTAAATATGATAGAAAGAATGCATGCCTCGTATACTGATTGAGTTCATTAACAGGATCTCTCTTACCTGTTATTTTAACTTGAAAAGTATGTTTCAAGATAGTAAAGGTGTATACATTCCAATTTTCAGCTGTTACAAAATATATTTAACAATACAATATTTTATCCAAAGACTTCCAAATCATCAACACGTAAAGCAATTTATTAAATTTCCTTTGCTGTGTCAATTATATGTTATTGAAAGATAAAGCAAAAGCTGTTTGTTAAATATGTATTATTCACGCATTTTATTCTGTCTCGTATTGATTAACCAATGAAATTGCTTTTTTTACATTTTCTCAAAGCAATGAAAAAATATAAAAGACCAGTTTTTTTCTTTTAGAAAGCTTATTTGTTTTTTTTAAGAAAAAAGTTCACACTAAAACTTAACTTTTGAAAAATTTAAGGGCTTGTTCTAGACATTCATGAACAAAATTATATACACTGAAAAAAAAATATTATGGCAATAACTTCATGTATTTTTAATTGTATTTGATAATAATTTCTTTAAGAAAAAATGATAAATTGTCTAAAATTTAAACTTTTAAGATTAATTAATATACTTAAAATAAAGATATGTTGTTGAAGATCTCATATTTTTCTGTACAAACCTCGAGGTTTCTGTGAATCAAATGCGATTTGACTCATAGATACATACTAAAAGTGTACCAAACTATTCCTTTTAAGTAGTAGGTTCCAGCATATTATTTCCAAATTGGTATTAGGCTCATATATCTTATTAACTTTTGGACATGTGTGCTTCCATTACTCTTATATTTATATTAGAATGTTACTACACTATTGATGTCAGAATACATTTCACAACTAGAATACATTTGTTACATGTTTCACAAATATTACCATATCACACAATACAACTTTTGAATGTTCTATTCTCTAATTATACTATTTAAGAAGAGATCATTTTTAATACACTTTTAATTATTTCAATTACCCATATTTTTCAATACTGATCATTTATATGCTCATTTTCATAAATCAAATCTATGCAAAGCATTTACAAAATATTTATTTAAAATTACATCAATACTGAACATTAAATTATATACTATAGTTTTTACAATAGTAAAAAGCACTTACATCATTTGATTTGGAAAAATGTCTGCATGATCACCCTCATACACTTGAAAATGAGCAATTTAATGGTGGTCAGTTAAGATTGGACTTTGCATGTTACAGTAAATAAACTAAATATTAAGACATTCGTACTAGTAAAAAGTCTCCAAGAGCATTCATAATTCTGTGTTTCTACTAATGACAAAGAATTCTCACTGGCAGGGCCGATCCTAGGGTATCGGCCGCTCTCGTGCAAACACCTAATGTGCCGCCCCCCTAGAGAATTTTTCATATAATTTGACTAATACTTAATGTTGAAGGTTAAAAACTTATATACGAATAAAACATTAATAAAAACTCAAATAAACAAGTGCAAAACTTTATTTTTTGGCCAGGTAATGAGTTATAATAGCGACATAATATACTTTAACAAAATAATAAACTAACAAAAATATTACCTTTAAAATAAAAACATATATTTTATAATTATAATTGCAAAACAACAGAATTTACTCAAAAAATATGATCTAATAAAAATAAATACTAATGTATAAATCTCGTGAAACGAAAAGTATATAAATCAGTCCCTTTCTGCAAAGACTAAGTAATATATTATACCGTAGAATCTAGTGTATAATGCGCACTTTTAACTCAAAAAATAAGATGGAAATTTACGGGTGTGCGTTATACGCCGGGTATAAAAATGAGAGCTTTAAAAATACAAAAAGATGAGCATAGAAAAAATCAGACTTTTACATATATCGAAAGTACTGTTCCTGTGAAAGAAATAACATTCCTTATATGAACTTAAAGGGTTGTAATTCTAAAAGTACACCATTTTTTACTAAAACTTGGAATAATACCCAGTGGCGGATTAAGAGGGTGTCGGACCTGGCGGCCGCCAGGGGCCCCCAGCGCTGGTAGGGCCTCCTGGTGAGTGCAAAGGCCAGAGACAAACCAACAACGCCACCTTGGAACAAAAAATGAAAAGTAAAAAATACAATGAAACCCCCGCTAGAAATTTATCGACATGCAAGAGAAATCATAATGTAGAAAAACTTTTGAAAATACTTTTAACAATACCGATATCGAATGCATCAGGTGAATGATCTTTTTTAGTTTTAAAACGTGTTAAAAATAATTTAAGAAGTACTATGGGAGAAAAGACTAATTGAACAACATGGCCATATTATAGACAGAATAAAATGTTTTGGACAAAATAAATATGGTAAAAATAATTGATGAATTTTCCAAAGAGAAATCAAATTGTATAGCAAAACTGTAAGCTCTTAAGTAAGGTTTTTAATATTTTTTTTTATATATACAGTTAAGTTTTTTCTTTAGCAAATGAGTTTTATTATATAACTACATTTTATTTCGAGAATTTAAAGTAAGCGACTTTTTTCACTATTTTAGTTTTTCGACTCTTAAGCCCATGGGCCCCAAACCTTTTACCGCCAGGGGCCTCCAACTACCTTAATCCGCCTCTGGATTCGAATAAAGGATTTCAAAACATACAAGAGCATTGCGCACGTGTGGTTCAGGTTTCTTCGCAAAAAAGGGTGTGCGTGTTGTTATACGCGGTGAATATACCTAAAAACTAACAATTGCAGCTGGAAAGTATATGGGCACGTTATACGCCGGATTTTACTGTAACTATAAAATAACTTTTCTGGCTTTCTGAGAAGCAAATTTGTTAATAGTTTCGGTTAAATCAATTTTTGCAGGGATTTCTGATTCAATTGAGATTATGGCCAAATCTGAAAGCCTTTCTCGTGTCATACTATTTCTCAAGTAATTTTTATAATGATTTTAATTTACTGAAACTTCTTTCATCTGAAGCTACAGAAACAGGCAAGGTTAAAAAAACTCTTATTGCTTGAGCAAAATTTGGAGTAGTGAGTGAATATTAACGTCCCACTGTTCAGCTACACGAGGGCTTTCGGAGACGGTCCGCGTAATTTTGAACCATGGTCAAGGGACGCGGACGACACCTGAGCTGGCACCCCCTCTCCTAACTACCACACCACACCAACGGAACGACGCTTGAGCTCTCGACAGATTTAACGTGCATCGCTCCCCTACACGGCGGGTCTTTAGTGGTACTAGGATCGAACTCATGATCCGATGCCTAGACCACTCGGCCACCGCGAGCAAAATTTGGAAAACAGGGAATAAGGTCATTTTTCACTATAATTTCTAATATCTCAGTTGGCTGTTTTTTACCAGAAAAAATATCTTTGTGAATGAAGTTATTTCATTAAAGAGATGTATGGCATCTATATCTTTCACAATACTTCCTTCTTCCTGTACTTGTAACTTAATATCTAAATCCATACAGGCTTTCATGAGATCATCATTAGAAATGTTGTGAAACTCATACAGGAAGCAAAATATTGAATTACACTTAGATTATAAGGTAAATCTTTCATTTGCTGAAGAGATCGTATGATCAAGAATTGCAAAATAGAAATTAGTCTTGAATTGCTGAAAGGGATTTAAAACTGGCTCATCACTGGCTTCGTAATCAAACGAACCTTATTACTTAGCTTCGAGATGGGAAATTTGGGATGAATACCTAAATCTGTAGGAAGTATTGCTGCTGAATCAACAAATATTTTTAAAATATCGTCAGATCTTTGAAAAATTAAATATTTTTTAAGATTATCTAAGCCTTTAATGCATTCCGCGATGTTTAATTTAGGATTTTGAAGCATTTTACTCAATACATCAGTTCTTGATAATAAATCATGCCAAATTAAAGTTGAACATAAAAATTTAAATGTTTCAAGACTTTTAATTATTAAGTGTAAGAATATGGATTATTCATTAAAAAATACCCATTCCTGTTAAAAAATTAGAGCAAATTACATAAAATAAATTATTTGTAGCACCCTTCAAGGTCTTCGTAAAAATGAAAATCTAAAAAAAAAAATTTTTTTTAAACCTGTTAATTTTCTCAATTTTGTAAGAAAATCTATATTAAAAAATTAAATTTTAAGTTTCAATTTTTAAACATTTCGTACTTATTTCCGAAACAAATCATCAGGACACATGCTTATATGTGAGTTTTCTTTTTTAAATTAGCGTGACAATATGCCAAAATTTTTTCTACTCTTTTAGGAAACACCTTGTGCAACATTTCATTCATTCATAAATTTAATTAAGAGCTTTTATAGATGGCATTATCCTCTAAAATGTGAAACAGAAACTGGGGACAGGAGTTAGTGAACATTATATCAAAGGATCAAAAAAATAAAATAACAGTTTTGTACTGATCACAGATAATACACTGCAGTTTTGATTTAAACAAAAATCAACGCAGCACCTTTCACTAAAACTTAATAACTACTTACACTTATCTTGATCGTGTTCCGGCCAATATTAAAGTATGTTAAATCAAAATTGAATGAACATATTGAAATAAGAATGGTTTTTCGTATTTTTCCTTATTTATACAAGTTGCAGAAAAAAAGCTGATGCCACATACCTCTAACTTTGTCGAGATAGTGCAGGCTTCTAAGGATGCTTTTGCCATGTCATAAACGATCAAATTTAAAGAGTGGCTACTACATGGCAAGTATATTGTGCATTGAACCCCTGATTTATATTGGCTCCGTCATCGTAGGCCTGCCTCCCGCATATCTAGCAAATTTAGCCCTAATTTTTGAAGTTTCTCAGCTGTTAAATATGAAAGTTCTTTTCCAATCAATCTTTTAACTGGAAGGAAACCTAAAAAATTCTTTTATTTTAACGGTAATTCATTAAGATAAGATTTCTCAATACATACATATCTTACCAGAAATGTCATTTGTTCGATCTTACTAAAATCAGAGGACGCAATATAAAATTATCTAATAACATTTGGCTTGTTCACTTTTTTGAGCAATATGAAGTTTAAAATTCTCATGTAGAAGAGAAATTATTTCGTTCTGAGTATTTTTCCCTAGACAGTGTATTTAGCTTCTTCCCTTTTTAGCACTCTTCGAGGATGCTCCACTATTACTGGATCAAATTTAGCAAGTAATTAAATTATTTGTATAAGATTACCATTATATATTGGAATTAAATTTGTCCAAATTTGCAATATGTAAGTGTGACAAATTTAATTTGTCACACTTACTCCGAAAGGCTAAGCAATTTTGAACCAGTACCTTTAACGTTGCTACAATACGTAGAAGCAAATCGCACCAATCATCGCAGAAGTAAGTCTTTTCGAGTCACTGTCAATTGTTTTAGAGCATTGTAATCGCTGACTGAATTCCATCCAAGACTTCTGGCTTTGATTATGGTTTTTTGATGTTTCATGTTCTTTTAAAATATCAACGTGATGTTTCCAACTTTTAAAATGTTCCGTGGAAAGAGAACGAATGACACAGACAAAAAGTTTGCTGCAAAAACAGTATGCACAGTTTTTTGTAATGGATTAACGATTTACGCATAACCTTTTCTCCGTTTTTGAAAATTTTGGCATAACAATATGAGCTAAATGTTCGACCTGCGTCGTCATAAGGAAAATTATACTTTGTCAATGGCTTAGAGGGTCCTTCTTTTACTAAAAAAACATCTATCGGCGTCTGATAGAATAGCTGGCCAGGTTCCTAGATCTGAACTAAATATCATTGTTAGAGTATTGTGATTTTAGGATTTTTTGGAGGAGTTCCTACAACAGCAGTGAGGCCGCGGTAGCCTAGTGGTCAAGGTATTGGATCGTGGCTGGCATGTCACGAGTTCGAGCCCAGTATCACTAAAAACTCGCTGTGTAGAGGAGCGATGCAGATTAAATCTGTCGAGAACTCAAACGTCCTCCCTTTGGTGTGTGATAGTTAGGAGAGAGGGTGCTACCTCAGGTGTCGTCCTCGTCACTAAACCATGGTTCAAAATGACGAGGTCCAACGCCAAAAGCCATTGTGTAGCTGAACAGTGTGACGTTAATATTCACTCACTCACCCTACAACAGCAGTGCCACTATCTATTCTGTTTATTTGATCTGCAACATCCTAATCATGAAAGTCTAAATCTGATTCTATACTGCTTTCCTTTTTTCCTAGTGTCTTGTAAGTAATTCAGTAAACTTTCAGCCTGTTTTTTTTTTAATGGGCTTGTTTTTTGAATCTTATTCTTTTATAATGGGCACCTGTTAGTTTTTTTATGCCCTCCCTCGGACATTCTAAAATTTTCAACAACATATATATCAATTAAATAGGGAAAGTATAAAAATAATTGATAAATTGCTTTGCTTTCATACAAAAAATTTTTAATTCATCAAAAATTGACTCATTTGAATTAAAATTCGATATATTTGAGATTTTCCAAAATCTTATCGTAAATTTAAAACAGAGAATAAAAAAGTCCCTCTTACTTTCGTTGAAACACTCTTTTTTTTAATTTATGTTTAATGCATTGTGACGTTCCCGCAACACATCCGTGATTCGGCTTCTTTGTGGGTATGGTCACCCTACGTGAAATTTACACTTGCACCCTTAAAAATATTGTGTGGTCTTGTCTTAAACCCCTCTCTGCCCATCAACAGGATGTAATTCGAAGCTAAAGACACGGGAACCGCTGTCATCCCGGAAGCCTAGAGAGGGCAGGGGGAGAGAAAGAGATGGTCTGAAAATTTCACCGAAGAAGAACGCCAGAAACTCCTCCCTCACAAAATAACAGAACTTGGACTCTAATAATCTAATTACTAAGTTAATTTCAATGTAAATAATAGCTATGGCGTAATTAAACTTAACATTTAAATTAACCAATATCACGTTACCTTGATTTATTCAAACGTAAGATTTTTCAAAATTAAAATTATTAAGTCTGAATTTTTAATTATTCTCCCACATATACATCTGTACATAGCACGCACAGAAGATAGAAGAGATTTATATAAATTTAAATCTAAAAAATATAATGTTCTATTTATACTGCTCCTACAGAAAAAAAAAAATACACTTTCCTCTTTTTCTTATTAGTATAACACTAGAAATTTATAATCATAATAAATACTAAAATTAACACTTATAAAATTACTCAAAAAGACAACAATATTTAAAATAATAACATGAAAATACATTATATTTCTCATTCAACAAAATTCCGTCTTTCAGCTTCTGCAAAATTACGCGGACCGTCCCCAAAAGCCCTCGTGTAGTTGAACAGTGGGACGTTAATATTCACTCACTCACTCATTCAGCTTCTGCGAAGAATGTCATTTCGAAATATTTTTAATAACATTTAAATCTTAACACACATGTAATCTCACTTGAAAATAAATTTATAATAAGGAAATAATGGTGCGCTAAATTTATTTTTTGATTGAGAAAAAGAAGGAAACATTTTTTTAAATAACTCACCTATTATTGACCTAATTCCCAAACTTTAAATATTATGAAAGAATTTTTAAGAAATGCCTTTTCGATATTTCTATCAGCAATAATGCAATTACTTAAAAAAAATATACCTATAATTACAAAATAATATTATTAAACTTCTTTTGTATAAAAAGAGAGAGAGAAAAACCCATCTAAAAACACATTTGTTATATTCACTTAACTTGATGATTCAGAAAAATGATTCATGATGAAAAATTCAGGAAAAAAAATCAAAATTTACAATAAACAAGACAAATAAAGGACATTTTTTTAATACTGGGAACAGTTATGAAGATTGTGCAATGTCTAGTTCTGAAAGTGGAAGCTCTCTTACGAAAAAAAGGTTGCGTCAACAATATTATTTCCATTTAATTCAAAGATAAAATTTTATGATTCATATACTCTTAAGTATATAACTATGGGTACATATACAAAATAATTCCATTGATATTAAAATAAGCTAGTTTTCTTTTAGTTCAGTGGACTTTTCAGTTAAAATCGTTATTCACTTACGTGAATTTATTTTTTACGAATTTTATATATGCATATAAAAACCAAAGGATATTTTATTAAACTAAATATATTATTTTTGTAATCCGCTTTTTTATAAAAATAAATACAATAAAAGATTCTTTAACACTTAACTTAATATGGTAAAAATATAATAGTACCTCCAAATAAGGAACCTGACACAATATGTCTTAATTCCAGAAATTTAAACCCACAAGACCAGACATTATGTATTTTATCCTTTAATGCTAAGCAAATTAATTTAATTAGAAATTCAGGCTATATCTTTCTTTAAATAAATTATGTCCGAATAAGTACATTAGTCACAGGTTTTTTTTTTTTCTTCTTAATTTTAAAGTTAATGAAAAGTTAAAATTCTTAGTTGAAAAAGTTTTACTAATGAATAAATGTTTGAAATGAGCAGTAAAATCTTGTATTTACAGAAAGTTACGGAAAATACTCTATTGTACGGATCTTCTTGAAAGTCTTTGCATTGTGTCAGCCTAGGCACGCGTTTTTATTTTTATGTAAATCCAAAGAAAACGCGAGTCCATGAGGTATACAATAGCTTTATTATACATTCCGTTTTGTCTATAAATAGAAGCGTCGAACATACACTGTTGTACTCCCCCCCCTCTATTAAGTTACATTGATTTATTAGGCTAACACTTTATTTGATTTATGTAAAGAAAAACACAAGCTACTATACTCTCTCTCTCTCTCTTGTCTTTGAGATCCTAAAATTTTACCAAAAAAAAAAATCATTTATTTTTCTCTTAACTTATCTTTGAATGAATTTTTTAGTTTCACTTTAATTGAATGTCCCTAAATGAGAGGTAAATAGATAAGGTCCATATTCTAAGAGAACGATATCAACATTAAATGAGCCTATTTCAAAGTGTATCTTACAGGAGGTACTACAGAATATGTGTATTTTAATGTATACCTTAAAAAAAATAATTCAAAATTAAAAACATAATTACCTGTTGCTATTTCATACGATCTAAATGAAAGAGATTGATTTGTGCCTTCTTCGAAAAGGAGTCTGTTGATAGCAACGATCACAAGTCAAGTAACTTTACTCAAGAATAAAATAAACATCTCCAGTTGCGCTAGATATCATCCAAAAATTCTAATTGCCTCTGTCCCCTTTAAGTTAGCTGACACCGGACATTCTGTGTTGTGTGGGGGAAGAATGTCCATTCTGACCTCGCTCCCGATGGGGAGAGAATGACATAAGAAAATAAGAGAAAGCGTATCAAATTTCCTGATTTAACATACTCATCAGCTTTGAACCATTCAAGGTTCAACACAAACAGACATCAAACGTATACAGTATGAAATAAATAAAAATATAATACCAAATTCACAATACTAAATACAAATATATAACTGGACATCACAAACAAGATAAATCAAATACATATTTAACAATAAATTCTATCAGTAAGCCAATAAAATATTTAAATGTGCATGTAAATGCAAGTAATTTTTCCCACCAAGACACATTTATAAATAGGAAAGTGCGAACGGTAACGTTTTAGCAGACGTAATTTTTAACTGTACATAAAAATGAAATATTAAAGAACGGCAATTTGCCGAACGCTGCTCTAAAAGAAATATTCTGTTTTGTGCACATTTGAGTCATCCTTAAAGTATAGTAATACCATAAGTAAAACAAGATAATCACCGTTTTCCCCTTTATATCAGGCCAGTGAAAATCATGCTAAGATAAGCGTATCTATACCTGTATCCCGAGGCCGGGTGCCAATTTACTTGCTACAACAAATCGCCCCCTAGTACAATTTTACAAAAGATAAAGTCTGTTTTACAAATGTGTGATATCGTCCTTTTTATAAAAGATATAGTCGCTTTTACAAAAAATGTAGTAGCTACAAATTTTATTAGTAGCGGTCGGCATTTCAATTCAGTCTATAAAATGATTATGTGTTCCAGGTTTCTAAAGCATGAATAATAATATTTCAAAAAATATTTTCATACAAATTTTTTTGAAACAAAAAAAAAAAATGTACTTTTCAAATTCGGTCCAAATGCCGCCCCGGACATGGGTCCAGTTTTCCCAGCCCTTGCTGTTAACGTAGAAAAATAGTGAACACGGTAGCGGGCTAAGTGGATCAGGTGACATGAAATTATTTTTCAACTAGGAGATGGAGAATACATAAAAAAAAGTGGACAAATTTTTATACAGAAAGATTTTCTTAAAGAAAATTTTATGTATACTAGCTGTCCTAAGTCAGCAATGTTGATAATACTGAAGCATCCATTCTTTTATATTTTACTGTGTTATTTCAATTTTTCATATCTCCTAAATTCTGTTGTCTTGTTATCTAGCAATTGATATTCTTTTAAGTATTAATCATGTTGAATCATCTCTATTGTAGAGAAATTTTGATTATATATATATATATATATATAGATCATGATCAGCTTTAATATCTATTTTTAGTGCTATGTTGTGAATCTCTTGATTTGCCTATTTGATTATATGCTGTCGTGTAACATTTAGGGTTTTAAGAAAATGCATAAAACCCGCATTTTTTTAACTATAGTACTAAAGTACCATTAAGTACATACAACATAAAAATAAAATTAAGAATTTCGCTAACATTAATAATACTAGATGAAGTGTTTTTCTAGCAGGCATTGCCAATAAAAATAATTTGATCAAAAGAAGCTGCAAGATTTTTTCTCAAATAACTTGATACCAAGTAAAGCAACAAGAAACTGCCTTTTAATAGAGGTACAACACTTACACTAGAAAGGAAATTGGGCATTGTTTATAAGCGTTGTAAAACCATTGACACAAAAATCACTTCTTCCAACTATTTTGTTTTTCAAAATTGTAAAGCTATTATTAAATTGAAAACTTTTAACTTCCCTAAATGCATATTAAATTTACACACTCGTGTCTTAGGTAATATTAACCATATTAGATGCTTTCGAAAAGTAACTTTCGCAAAAATCATTTTTGAGATGCCTTTGTTAAGCATCAATCCAATGCACCACTAGTTCCACTGATAAACAAAAAAATACTTTCTCTATTGCGGTATTGCCGGTTCTGCCTCGAATTTTAATTATGAAATGGAGGATATGTATAAAGAGTAGGCATTAATGGAGAATGGACTAGTGAACTCTACACTAACTCTAGTTTTCTTGAACTATGTTATGGTATCGGGAAATCCGGACTTATGTTGATTTTTCAACAACTATTCAACACATATTTATTCGATTTTTTTTTAAAAATTATTTTGAGAAATTCGCAAAAATTTTTGCTTGATCTATACAATTATAGGCGGAATGCGGCCGCCCTCGTGCGGTGCACACATGCTAGGATCGGCCCTGCTCACTGGAAAGGTTAGGAAATAAAATTTTACTTTGGATATTTACAACTTGCAGTTAGAACTGGGTCTCATTACATGTACAATAGTAACTGAATTACAAAAAAAAAAAAAAAACACTGTGCTTTAGACCACACGACTGAAGTAAAACGTCTTTAGCTCCATCTATATGTATGTATATATATGTATATACTCATATATATACATGTATATACTCATATACGTATATTAATTTTCTACAAATACTTAAATTTGTTATGGGTTTTCATCAATAAATTAATATTGAATAATTTTTTTTATTCATTATCAGATACATCAGTAATTAGTGTGGTTAATTGTAAGACCCAGAAAATAGGCTTATGGTACAAGAAATAATATACATATGTTTTCAAATGAAAATTAGAAAAGTAGCTAGAGAAAACTGCATCGATTGTTGTCCCATGCCTTGTGGTAAGCTTATCTCGGTTATTATTCATTTTATTTATTTGTAGTTCTAATTTATCTTGTAGAAAGTTTACCAAGAGTTGTCCATCTATGGACGCAAAATTAACATTGAAATCTGCTAAAATTAGTGGCAATGTATGATAGTTTTTTCCTAATTCTTTAGAGCCTGCTCGCCCATGAATCATAAGTCTTAAATAAAAAAAAACTTTATAATATTATTAACTGTGTTATTGGACGAAATGTAAGCAACTACAATTATGATGTTTGTTCCATCGTCCAAAACAAAGTGAGCAGCACATATATCACCAATTGATGATTGACCAATATCGGTTTCACAAATATATCATAATAAAATGTCCATGTCCGAAGTTACTTTATTCGAGGCATCATTCAATTTCTGATAAATTGCCAACCCTGCTGATCTAACATTTTTACGCTTAAATCTCACAATACAATTCAAATTCAGGATATTAACATCGTCATTTGACCCCAGGTTTCTGACAGAAACAAAACATTCACTCATTTATTCATCCACTAACTCACTAAGTCATTTATTCATTCACTCAAGGTGCGTTTGCCTTGCCCGATTACACTTTTCGTAATGCTCTCATCTTGCATTCACCATCTTACTCCCCAAGTCAAGCATGCATAAAGAAGTTTTACTTCAAAAATTGACTTGTGAGAACTCTCATAGCCATTAGTCCAAATGCAAAATTTAAGATGAATTAGGTACTTCACTTGTAAGTACATATGATAATGGATTTCAACAATTTATGGTAACATATATAATGATCATACATTATTTGGATTTACAAAACCTTGCACAAAGTAACAGCTTCAATATTTGATAGTTTTGTTCATAAATCATTTCCAAGTTATTTTAATTTTAAGAACACAGATGCAAGTATGACAACAAAACTAATTCTTCTGAAAAGTAAGATATGTTTAATGAAATAATGCTTAAATTTATTTTTTTGTTCTGTCAAATCCTAATCTCACAAAAAAAATCTAACTACTGCTGTATACCCCATCTGTTTATCAAATAAACCAGGGTAATGTTTCTTTTTCGTTTCCCAAAAGATGAACAGCCAATGTGAAGATGAAAAAAAGGGAATTTAAAAATGTAAACAATAGCATGGGCTCAGCATTTTCTTGAATCTTTCAATGTGAGAAAAAATAAGATTATTTCCTTGAAAGGTACTGTAATAGAAATACCCAGAGTACATCCAAAATTATCAGAAAATGCATATTCTTGAGGTTCATTCTAGTATATGAATAAAGAATCATTCAGTGATCATGTAAAAGAAATATTAAATGAGCAATTGATTACCATTTCATTAAGATGAAATTAATAGTTGTGTGTATTTTAAAATTCTGTTGAGAAAATCCTATAATTAATTTCCTATCTAAAAATTATAATCTAAGACACTCAATAGTGAAAATTATATAACTTTTTTCACAAAAATTGTACTAATTCGATATAATACTGCTATGGATTTTTGCATCAAATGGTAAATGTTGCCAAGTTGGAGTGATAACATAACAATATGGTAACACAGACTTTTTTGTTATGTTAGCTATCGGAGGTTTGAACTCGGTACCTTCTGATTCGTAAGCGCGTAACTTACCACTAGACAAAAGTGATCACTCCTGTCCGGAGGCTGTTACTGGCTTATTTAGATCCCACCACAGTACTCCCCCACCAGTGAGTCGGTGGATAGGCGAACGAACGAGATATTTGTTGTTATGGCGAGCGTGGGAGTTGCTACTATTGCGTCAAGTGAGTCTGACGACTTTGCTGCGTCGAGAGGGTTCGACGACTTTGCTGCGTCAAGTGAGTTTTGACGACTTTGCTTGCTCTTCTTGCAGGTAGATGGCGCCATGACACATCAGAAGGTTTTGCGTTTTTCTTTTCAGCCAAAGTCACCAATATCGGAGGTTTGAACTCGGTACCTTCCGATTCGTAAGCGCGTAACTTACCACTAGACAAAAGTGATCACTCCTGTCCGGAGGCTGTTACTGGCTTATTTAGATTCCGCCACATTAGCTATTGTTCAGGTACATTTCTTTCTTTTTCTTTTATGTTATTTATAAAGAGTTAACATTTTTTTTTTCATATCCCATGTTTTTCACACAAAACCTTCAACAACAACAAAAATAACTGGCTGCCAAAAGGCTATTTTGTGCAATTTTAAAATTGTGTCAAAAATGCAGTTAGCGGTGAATCAAATTAGTTCAAAGTTTTTTTTTCTTTCTTGTTTGTTACTAGATTAACTGAACATAATTATTAGTTCTGTGAATGTTGGATTATTAATGAGGCAAAAACAATGACATTATACAGTTTTCTTTGTTAAAGTAATCTAAAAATACTTTATAATAATGTAGTCAAAATCAGCTTCTTGAAAAACTGAATAAAATATTGTTGAAAAAGTTATTCCTGAAATATTTTTAGTTTATTACTATTATACCAACATATGATCTGCTTAAAAACAAACAAACCTCTGTCAAAATTAAAATACAAACATTAAATTCTCTGAATGAAAATTAAAATCCCCAGATGCTGAACAAATTCACTCAAATGTAATTGCTTTTTACTTATGAGAATTTCATTTTCACAAACTGCATCTCAATCCAATTTAAAAATTTTATGATGAAATTATTTATTTTCAATTTTAGAAACTCTGGAAGACATTAAAAAAAATTACACAATATAAATACAAAATTTTTTAATATCTTTATTATGGAAATTGCAATCATTTTAAAATAGATATATCTTTATCAAGAATATTACTAATGAATATCAAAAAAATTACACAATATGAATATACAAACTTTTTTATATCTTTTTTAAAGGAAATTGCAATTATTTAAATATATATATATATCTTTGTCAATAATATCAATTATGAAAATTTTAACATTGTAACAAAACTAAATGTTTATAAAATATTAAGCTTCTATTCATATGCATGACTTCTTTTGGAATGTGTATAATATTTACATATGAAAGACAATCCCCACCAAATAAATAGTCACACAAAATCTTGATTAGATAGAGATTGATATCCAAAGGGATTATCTGAAAAGAAAAAAAGATTAGTTATTAAAAGCACAACTATTAAATAATTTTTCTCAAAGGAGTTTATCTCACACACATAATCTATATATATAAAGGAGAAAAGCGACTAACTCACTGACTGACTGACTAATCACGAAATCTCTGGAACTATTCAACCTACAGACTTGAAATTTGGTAGACATGTTCCTTTGATAGAGTAGACATCAGCTAAGAAAGGATTTTCCGAAATTCGAAACGCAAGGGGCGTTACGGGGGGTTAAGGGATTTAATAATAATTGTTTCCATGTTTAAACTACTTGATGTACAATCTTGAAATTGGGTAAGCGGATTCCTTTCAGAGAGTAGAGATCCGCTACAAAATGAGTTTGGTGAAAATCGACCCCCAAGTGGCGTTGCAGGGGCTTAGGGGGCATTATAGATAATTATTTCCATTTTTAAACTATTTAACGCACAGTCTATAAATTTGATATATAGATTCCTTTCGTAGAATAATGATCAGTTACAAAACGGGTTTTGTGAAAACAGACTTCTAAGTGGCGTTGCGGGGGATTAAGGGGCGTAATAGATAAATATATCCGTTTTTAAACTACTTCACCTACCTGCTTGAAAATTGGTAGGTAAGTTTCTTTCCTGGAGTAAATATCCGCTACAAAATGGGTTTTGGGAAAATTGACCCCCAAGGGGTGTTGCGGGGGCGGGAGGTTTAAGGGGCGTTATAAATTCCTATTTTTAAGTTATTAGAGGTACAGTCTTGAAACTTAGTAAGCAGATTCCTCTCATAGGGTAGAGATACGCTAAAAATGGGTTTCGTGAAAATTGCCCCCAAGTGGCGTTGAGGGGACTTAAGGGGCATTATAGATAATTATTCCCATTTTTAAACTATTAGACGCACAGTCTTTATATTTGATAAAGAGATTTCTTTCATAGAGTAGAGATCAGCTATAAGAAGGTTTTGTGAAAACAGACCTCTAAGTGGCGTTGCAGGGGAATAAGTGGCGTAAAAGATAAATATTTTCGTTTTTAAACTATTTGACCTACCTGCTTGAAAATTGGTAGGAATGTTTCTTTCATGGAGTAAATATCCCCTACAAAACAGGTTTGGAGAAAATTGACCCCAAGGGGTGTTGCGGGGGGTTAAGGGCAGATATAAATAATTATTTCTTTTTTTAAACTATTAGACTCACAGTCTTGAAATTTGGTTAGCAGATTCCTCTCATAGGATAGAAATACACTGCAAAATGTGTTTTGTGAAAATCCACCCCTAGGTGGTGTTGCGGGGGTTCAAGGGGTGTTATTGATAAAAAAAAATTTGCATTTTTTATTTATTGGAAGCACAGACTTCAAATTTTGCTAAGCAGATTCCTTTCATAGAGTGCAATTCCCCTACAAAATGGGTTTTGTGAAAACAGACCCCGAAGTGGCGTTGCGGGGGCTCAAGTGGCGTTATACGTAATTATCCCCATTTTTAAACCATTAGACGTACAGTCCTGAAATTTCATAAGCAGATTCCTTTCGTAAAGTAGAGAACCGCTACAAAATGGGTTTTGCGAATATCAACTACCAAGTTTGATTTCGGGAGATTAAGAGGCGTAATCGATAAATATTTCCATTTTTAAACTATTTGATCATCCTGCTTGAAAATTGGTAGCCATGTTCCTTTCATGGAATAGAGTTCCTCTAACAAAGAGTAAAACGAAAATTGACCCCTGAGGATAGTTGCGAGGGGTCAAGAGTAGTTACAGAAAAAAATTCCTGTTTTTAATTGTTAGACCCATATACTTGAAATTTGCTAAGCATGTTTCTTTTGTTGAATAGGGATCCCCTAAGAATGTATTTTAAGCATATCAAGTTCTGGGAGGGGGGTGCAGGGGGTTACTGGGACGTATTGACAAAAAAAATTCTTTTTTTCGAACTACAAGGACTATAATAATGAAATTTGGTTTGCATTTTTCTTTTGTTGAATCGAAATCCGCCAAGAGCGGTAATTTTGGAAAACGGCTCTCAACAGGATTACGGGGATATTGATAGTAAAACTTTTGTTTTTTTTCTGTTAGATTTAGACTTGAAATTTGGCTTGCATGTTCAATTTACGGAGTAGAGATCCACCGAAAATTGGTTTTGCGGGAATCCACTTGGTTTTTGAGTTACGAAAGAGCAAACATCATTCTATGCTTCAATTTTAGAGATTTTTAGAAAATACAAATTAGATGAGTTCGGCCCTTTTTTTTTTTATCAACAGGTGACAGTTACAGGTATAAGTATATTTTTCAATTCAATCAAATTCTTAATGCTAGGACTTAGATATCAATAATTTATACATATATATAAGCAGTAAAAATTTATAAAACATCATGAAATACCCAGCGAAGCGGGCGGGTAACAGCTAGTAATATATATATCACATTGTTTTATCTACTTACAAGTCTATAAAAAATTTGCTCTTTAAAAAAAATGCTTTAAATTTAAAAACAAGTTAAGGTATGAGTATATTTTTCTTAAAATGGAATGATTTTTTAAAATGTATAATTAATTTAAAAACAAACATTTTTTTATCAAACAATGAGCACATACGCAGCCAAATCAAATGCTCTTACGAATTCTTTGGGTACTTACATATTATCGCAACAATCACCAACTCTATTAATAACTCTCCTATGTGTTGTATGCACTGAATTGGCAACCATGTGCTTTGTTTCATATGATGTCATTGCATACCATTTTTTGAAAATGAAAAGAGAACATATTTTTTTTAAGAAAAACACTTTTAATATAAGGTGTAAAAATTTACAAAATTGTATTTTTTTGATAGAAAAAAAAGTGTCAGAACGATTCAAATCAATACTTATGACAGGGAAAGAATTATTTCTGAAAAATAAGCCCTCTCATACAAGACAGGTGTATACTTTAGTTTTTAACCAACATCATACTATAAAATCCAATCATCCTAGTCATTTTCAACAATTTAAGAATTTTTAACATGTAAAAAACAATGTCTAATGTTCTCAACTTTTAATCAAAAATCTAGGTATTTTAATAGCTTCTTAGATGTAAGACAAAGCAGTTTAATTTTTACATGAAAAAATTTCAAATCAATCCAAAGCAAAAAGGACACCAGACTATGCTCTACATCTGTGTTTTTCTTAAACCAGGGTGGCCAGAAATTTTAGGATTCTTTATATATTTTTTCGCATAAAATAACTTGTTTGGTGTTTCGAGAAAAACTTTAAGAAACATGAGTGTTAGTGTGGAAGGATTTTGATTGTAAAACTATTCGAAATAGCTGCTGAAAATATCACTCATTTGCCACTAAAATCACAAGAACTCGTTGAGCTATCTACAGATTCAAGGCTATAAGCTGATTTTAATATGAAGCCCTTAGAAGATTTTCGGTTAGTACAGTTGAGTCCTAAAAACTCAGCATAGTCACACCCTTGCAGGTAAAAAAAACACCATGTGCAGACTTTTTCAAGGAGTTTTTATGTAGTAAATGCTCTATGCCTTCATAAAGCACCTACTTTTTCTTTGTTTAAGAGTATTTAGGCAGTTTACTTTCTCTACTTTTACTATTCTGAAACAAACAATAAATACAAGCACAGTACAATATTTTCTGAGGAAAAACTCGTACTTATTCTTTTTCTTAATCTTATTCTTGATAACCCAGGATTTTTCTAATTCGCTCACCCTTCAGTCCATATTAGGCTAAGATTTTGGGACTCTACAGTAGTTGCAAAACAATTTCTGAAACTACAATATAGTATCTTTTACCTTTTTCTATAACCTTTTTTATACAAGACAGCATTTTCATATTTAACAACCATTAAATCAAAGTATCAATCTAATCTGAAGAATACTGAGGAGGTACTTCATCCAGCAGTGTCGACAATTATTCCAAGATTTAATAACATAATTAAAAATAATCAAGCAGATTTTCCCCATTGATACTTATATATGCTGCTTTAATAAAAGCTGGTGATCTCAGAAGTGAACTCAAAATGACTACACTTAGTAAACAGATTCTAGTTTATGTATAATGTACCATGTAATTACATTATATCATTTTTTATTTCCAGAAAAACAATAACAAACTACATACAGAAGTACCCAAGTGTGTGTAAACTTTGCACAATGCTTATGGGGTCACCATCCCGAAAAATTTAAAAGCCCCTGCTCTACATGCAGCATTTTACTGATTTCCAGAAGGTCAGCATCAAGTGTAATTTTGAAAAGTGCCAGAAAATACAAATGCAGGTAATTTATCAACCTCCAATTATATACTGATAAGCAATTACAAATAGTGGGTGCACTGAACTTCACATCCTTTAGATCAACATGCATATATTTGGTCAAAAGAGCATTTTTTGTCTTGTATTATAACTAATCTAGAAATAGAAATTGCTGAACATTCGGTAGCTGTGTGTTCATAACAATTTAAATCATTCCTAATGTTTTTACTGGAATTTTATAACTATTTGTTGTAGTAATTTCAACTGACTGTCACTTGTTAAATAAATTTGAAATGTTTGCATTTTGAAAAATGTGCTTTAACTTTTTCATGCATAAAAATTTTTAAGCAATAAAAAACAGCAGCAAAAAAAAAAATTACTGCAGTTGCATTTAATACATCAATAAAGTATCTTTATAGACTGATTGCTAATTGAATGACTATTACATGTGGAAAATGAATCTTCTAAGTAATCCCTCTTCCCCTTAAAAAAAGATAATTTTTTATATAAATATTATAGATCCTTAAATCCCATCTAATTGGGCTGCTTAGGAACACATAGGAAGTGGTAAAGAATTGAAACTTGATTTAAGATGACAACAAAATGTTTCCAAGTGAAAGTGGATGTAGCATAGTAGAGTTTTAGGAACTCATATTTTCATTTATAAAAATATAGGTCTCAGAAAATAGCAAGTAAAGGTCCTTGAGTTTTTCTGAAAATATTTTTGTAACATTTTTCAAATGAATGTAATACATGAGTGTTATAATAATGCAAACTAATTAAGGTATCAAAAAAAATTCTTTAAAAAACATACTCAATGCAAAGAACTTTCATTATTATCAACTACTTACACCAAAAATATTATTTCCAGACTTCCATCATTACAGCCAAAGTCTGTTTTGGTAACTGAGGTCCAATAAGCGGATTCATTTGTGCCATATAGCAACATAGCCAGCTGAATAAAAAAAAAGGGGGAATTAATAATAATATTAACTATAACATTACAATCGACTAAACATTTTTTGATACTTTCAATTTTTCTTTTGAAATTAATAATCTGCAGTTTTTAAAAACACACTTAAACATAGTAATTGTATTGAAAAAAAATTGTGTACAAATTTAAATCAGAATGCAGAGTCAGTGTATGCCCAGGTTCTCTTCAAACTGACAGGTAGCAAGTTAAACTAGTAAGTCAGATCTATGTGTGTTCTCTGATAGCCTTCATAATTACACATAGCAAATATCAGTACTTAAATTTAAGAGTATACTATGTCATATTTTACTGTTCAACTATTACTCAACATAATAAAACCTTAAGGCATACAAATTTTGAAAACAGATCCCAAACAATATCTTCAGTTTCAAGATAATCTATAGAATACAAATCACATTGCTCTGAAGTTATTAACAAAATTATATTCCTCAGAAGAAATTAACAAGAACTTTATTTGGAATGAATGTGCACACATTTACAATGAAACACACAAAGAAAAACATCTTAATTATGACAAATGTCAGACATAAAATTTATCATAGTTATTTAGAAAAAGAAATGCTCTAAGCTAGGGGTTCGCAAACTGCATGCAGCTCTTTGTATGGTCAGTTAGGCTCTTCAGACTTCTAGCAATATAAATTATTAAAAAAATTATATTATAAACTAAAAATTGTTTAATTTTCTTTCTCTTTTATATTATTCTATTGAAAAGATTCATTTTATTTGTGTCTAAAATTAAATATTTAACTAGCTTAAGATTTATGTTTTAAAGGGTTCTTCTTAGGCAAAGTATATTGAGAATCAGTGAAAATATTAAAATTAGGTTCAAAGCAGTAGAAGTCTAATTTATTGGTAGAAATCCCCCAATGAGAAGAAACTCTTCTAAGTGACAATGTTCAACAATGTTTGCTTTTCAACAATGTTTGCTTATTTGTATACATGAGTTAGACAGCACTCTTGAATACAAGCAAGTGATATATGTAAACTCAACAAAAGAAATGACAAAAGCACATTCCATATTTTCTGACATGCTTAACCCTTTGAAGCGCGGAAAAATAAATTCGCTGAAATTTTCAAAATAAAATTATAAATGCAATGTATGGAACCTAAGAACAGAGAAAATACCTTTAAAAAAAATTAGAGTACATTCCCCCCCGAGGGGGGATGTGGTTTCATAGAAGTACCACCGCGCACTTACGACATAATTCTCGGATGAACAAAAAAAATGATTTGCGTCAAATTTGTAAGTATAATCTTTATATATTTTGTAATAAATTTACTAAAATATGCGATATTAAATATTAGAATTACTTTTTAAATATTAAATAATACAAAATATAACTATAAGCGATTAAAATCAACTGCAATAGCCAGTAAAGTTTTATTTTCCATTGTTTCTTTATTATTAAATTATTAAAACCATGCAGTAATACTGAAATAATAAACCCCACCCCCAAATCAATGGCAAAACCCCCATAATTTATTAGTTATTTCACTGCCTGAGTCAAAGAAAAGAAAAAAAGGGCTAAATCTCTCACGTGTGCGTGCTATAAGCCGGAGAAGAAACGGACAATTTTCATGTTCTAGGTGCGCGGTGGTATCAGTCTGAAACCACACGAAAATATCTTTATATAAGGCACTTCTTTTCATTATTTATCATACTAAAAATTAGTTATGCTATGAACAGCATATGCAGCAAAAATGTACATACCTTACTTTTAATTTTTGTCTATTTTTATTTGCTAAAAAAAATCTTTTTGAAAGTGGTTAAAAAAGGCTTTTAAAATGATGCATTTTTCTCACAGAAATAAAAGTTTTCTGTCTCGTGCTGACATCTAGTGTCTTTTATAAGAGTTAAAAGATATGTTTAGGACCAATGGTTTCATTGAAATACCATTGCGCGTTTAGAGATATTTTTTAGAAAATGGTGGTTTCAGAGAGATACCACCGCGCGTTAAAGGGTTAAAGGTTAATAAAAAAGGGAGTTGAAATGACTTTTATATGCAGAAACAATCAAAGTGAATTTTAATTATTAGTGCAAACCAGAATAAATTTCTAACAGTATAATTCATAGGAACATTTTTTCATGACACTTGGAATCTTAATTCTAACATTATGATATTTTGACATTGGTTGTTCTTGCCTTGAGCAACAGAAATAAAAATATCTTTGAAAGTATTTAGTTTCTTGGAAGGAATGATAAATATAACTTTGAGTAAAACTTTATTTAAATGGTTTAAAAAGAAAGCGTGCCAATTGGAGTGCAACAGTCTTGAAAGTGGCAGCTACCAGAGGCTCCCCTTCCTCTCCTGCACATGTGTATGTGGCTCTTAGTATAAATGGCTCTTTTTGTAAATGGTTCCTTGATACCTTAATTATCTTGTTTTCTTTCCAATTCAGCTCTTCTGCCAAAAGATTGCCGACCACTGCTCAAAGCCATAATAAATTAATTGAAACAAGTTTTCACAAATTTATTCAAGATTCCTTGCATGAGAGAAAGAAATCTGCCAATTTTTAATATTGTAATTCCAATTTGACAAAAGCAATCGTGGGAAAATTCTTTATAAGACTTTCTATCAATCAAACAATAAAGAGTATCTTTAAAAATCTATAGTAAATTAAAACAACAAGTTACAACAAAAATTCTTCACAAAAAAATGCTTTGATTATCTGACAATGGAAATGCTAATTTATTAATCAGAGTACTACTCATGTGATGTCATTAATATCTTTAACATTACTAAAAAATGTAAAATATTTTTCCAACTTTTTTTTAAATTTGTGACAGAGTTTATTTCATAGAAAATAAAAAAATCAAATGAATATTAGTGAAGAGAAGTGACTGTTTGAATAGTTGAAACATTACTGATAGCTTGAATATTAAGGTGTTTGTTGTTATTCTTCTCTAATTAGTAAAATATAAAACAGAAAATAATTATTCTGAATAAATGAAATTTTGGGCATATTTTTTCCTACAATAATATGTAAGAAATATAAATAATATCAGTTTTCTAAATGCTACCAGTTGGCAACAGCTGATTTAGAATACATAATTTACAATATAGGCAATAGAGTAAAAATGTAACTATGAACATCATAAATATTTAGCTAATGGTAATATTAGCTACAAAAATATACATATTTAAGTTACTCATTCTATACTTACAATAAGTAACAACAAACTGCTGTTAAAACCAGCATAGTTTGGATAATTCTGAAAAAGGAAGAAATATTAATAAGTCAAACAAAATAAACATATATAAAACATTTATAAGATTTGCCTTATGAAATTACAAATCAATAGATGATATTTTTAAAAGTTTTCTTAAAACTAATCTACTATATGTGAACACACGCTGCATTTACGGTCTCCACTACTTTAAATAACACAAAATTAATCAAATATGATGGGGTTCAGGACCAAACAATTTAAGTACAAAAATTTGAGCCAAAAATCTCCAAATGTTTCAAGGAAAACAAGGCTGCAAAAATGATTACAACTTTCAAATATCACAAAAAGTGTGTGAATCTCTTCCCCATACAAATCCATGATGAAATGAAAGGCAGGAATTTTTTTCCTCAATACTTACCTATACTTACTTAGCCTTAGCCATTTGGCTATATCTTTAAATTTGACAAAACTGATCAATGGTACTTATGTACTATACCTTCAAATTTTATAAGCTGTATACTCAATCTTATGACATAAAAATTTCATTAAAATATTGATTCTTCATGTATATTTACTCTCATTTCTTAGTCTAATACTTTTTGTATAATGTGCATTTTAATATTTCTATAAATAAACGAGTTATCATTGTTTCAAGCATACCAGAGATTGAAAGGTTCATATTCAATTTTGAGAGTCATATATCGAGAAAGACCTTTATATTTAACTTTATAAATGCCCCACTATGAACCAATGGTATACTAATTATTCAATTAAAACTCTAAAACAAGAACAAAAAAATGCAAAGCCAATCTATATCTTTAAGAATTATGATGTGATCCATAAATGGAATATTGGTGGGTAGCATTTGATTTTCTCACATGGTTTTAAATATATAATGAACATTTAAATGCAACTGAATTTTCAAAAATAACTTTTAAGAAACATTAAGAGAATTCTAAACATCACAAAAAAATAGCAGACTATACAGAAAACTTAATGAGCTGTTCCTATAGTAATGCATGTCCATATGTCATCATGGAATGAAGGTTTGGAAAGCAGGGAGTCAGGTGAGGTATTGTCCTAGTCAGCTATAGTTACTACAAGTTTTCCCAATGGCAAATGTTTCCTTTAATATGGTCCCTTCAGTTAATGAAACTTTCTCTTTACTAATTTGAAAATCTGAAAGGGACAGTGTGAAAGAGGAAGGAAGGAATGTGTATAAGGGAATCAAGTAGATCAATAGTCATAAACATCTTATATTGACACTTACTTGAGCTAGCATTCAGAAATTTTCTTAATTCTTCTATGTTCTGCAATCAAAGTAATAACTTTCACGATATAACTTATAGTCTCTCAACAAAATTATCATTTTGGTGCTAATTTGATATCCGAATGCTACACGCCAAGATGGTCGATAACATTACAATACTTTTACATTAAACTGACCACCAAAGATCTGTTGAGCGTGATTTCAAAAACACGCCCAAAACGAGTAGCACACTGCTAACTCGTTCCTTTTTATCAAGTCACTTCTTATTTTAGTAATATTTTAGAAAAATTAATCAAAAGCTAAAAATTTAATAGATCAATACAAAAAAAATTGCATATTTCACAAAATTTTGGAATCAATGTTTTATTTATGGAACACTGGCGTGTTAAATGTTAAGCAATAAACTTGTGAGCAGCAAGAGTAAAATATTCACAAGGTAAATACCATACTTCAACTTCATAAATAAAAATTCATATAAATAGATTTATGAAAATTAAACATTTGAAAATATTAAGTTTTGAGATGGAAAATGGGAGAGATTTTCAATTTCTCCAGAGAAAAAGGTCAAAACCGGCAAATTATTAACAAACAAAAAGGCATAATTTACTAAATTTTAAGGCATTTATAATTTTCTTGGACTAATTTATTTATTTATTTTTAAAATCAATAAACACCATTTTTATAAAGTAATGTATAGAAACATCACAAGAGCACTAAAAGCAGAAAATGCAAAAACTCCGCAAAACTTACCCCCTGTTAACCCCTTTCGGAACAAACCATGGCAAAATTCCTCCAACTAGAAACCAAAATAAAGTAAGAATTATAAATGGGTATGCAGATGCTGCCATTTTTCCAATATTTACAAGTTTCGAATTTTAATGTTATTGCATTGGATTCATCATGTGAGAGCTTTTCGGTTAAAGTTACAAAATGTATTTATGAAGATATCAAGGTATAACAGATAGCATTCTCCATATCTCTGTAGTCCGGTAGTCTGCAAACGGAGTTCAGCGGTATCCTAGGGTCCTACGAGTCAAACACAGAGTTTCCGAATGTGTTGATAAAGATTCGAATAGAAAACTACAAATGTATACGGTATACATTTGTAATTTATATACACATAATAGATTTCCTTTCTTAATGATGTTTATGATAACGAGTATCTAATATCATGATTCCCAATCCGGGTTGCACGTCTCACGAGTTGGGAAAACTTTAAAAAAATGCAGTGCCTAAATGCCCTTCATTTAAGTAAATTTTTTTTCCTTCAGTTTTTACTTTTTGGCATATGTGAGTTCAAGAGAAGTCACAAGCGATACAATGATGCAGGGATTAAAATCAATAAAAATGATAAAATGCACATTCAGGTTTTATGTTATATTTAAGAGGTCAACATTAATGTTGACGTGTCATTTCGATCGCTTGAAAATTGATTCAAAACTTTAGAAAACGTGCTAAGCTGTGCTGGAAATGCAAGAAAAAAGTTGCGTGAATGTGCAAGAACTGCTTTGGGTACGTTGAAATTACATTTTTCTAAAGCTTACAATGGATCTGGAGATGCAAAAAATAAGGAAGGAATCCCGGCGAAGTGTATAAAACCATCACATGCTCGTATCGTGGCGTCATCTATCATTGACAATGAGAGTCATTCAATGAACAACGTTATTATGTGTTCTAATGAAAACTTTACATCTGAGGAGGTGCGACAAATCATCAGAACTGGGTAAAATCCCAGAAAAATATAAGTAGAAATAAAAAAGATGAGAACCATCAATAAAAATCGAGTGCTTGTTCAATGTGTCTCAGGGGAGGATAAAGAAAGATTTTTGAATGCAATGAAGGAAAAAACAAATTCTCTTCAAGTGTCTTCACCCATGAAAAGAAATCCAAATGTACTTTTAAAAAATCTTCCAAATGAAATTTGTGACCATGAAGTTCTCCAGCTTTTGAAAGAGCAGAAATCAGAATAGGGAGAGAAAGAACAATTATTGGAGAAAATAAAAATTCGTTTTACTCTTAAGAAATTCGAAAACTCTCGGCATTTGGTTTAAGAAGTAAATCTGACTTGTCGAAAACTGTGTCTGAAAATGAACATCCTGAGAGCAAACTGGAACGTTTGCAAAATCGTGGACTTCCAAGCCATTAACCACTGCTTTAAGTGCCTTGGATATCATCATAAGGCTGCTGACTGTAAAAATGGCTTGTGTTGTTTCAAATGTGATGGAGAACACAAGAGTAGTGAATGCAATCTCTCTTCTCAGGTTTGCGTAAAATGTATAAGATTCAATAAGAAAACTAGAGACCCAAATAAAAAAGTTGATGGAAATCACAAACCTTATTCTAGCTGCTGTAAATGTCCTAAATTTATGGAAAAACTTATTGCATCTCAAATAAATTATGAATAGTTTTTTTTATCTCAACCGCATTTACGTATTTTGCAACTTAATTTGCATAAATCAAAAAGTGCTATACAGCAGCTTATTTTGAATATGGAAGCTCTAAATATTGATGTCGCGCTGGTACAAGAGCCTCATTCATACTACTCTTCCTGGTTTTCCTTCGTCTTACAGAGTTTTCTTCAGTTTTTCTTTTGATAGAATTAAAGAAACCCTTATTGTCTGAAATAGAAATATTTCAACCTTTCTGGATCTAAAATACCTTGATTACAATATGGTGACAGGGAGTTTAAACATTAATAAAGTATCCTATTTTTTTCTATCCTACTATTTCGAACAATCCGAGAATATTGAATTAGAAAAAATTAACCAAATTTTTTTCCAGATGCCCATAAACAGGCTGATCTGGTCTATGGATCCCAATAGAAAATCTGAAACATGGTTCAGTCCCCATTCCGACTCTACGAGTTTCCAAGCTCACCGAATTTATTAGTGCCTATAACCTATTTGTCATTAATGAAGATTGTGGTCCTACATTTTGCGGCTCTCAAGGTACTAGATAGATTTATGTAACTGCAGTTGGAACTGATTTGCTGGAAGATATTTCTTGTTGGCATTTGCGTTTTTATGATTCTCTCTCCGAATGCAAAGCAATTGAATTTGATATTATTCTAAATTTCAATTCTTCAACAAAAGATGACGACATTTGTATCTTTAATCTGAAAAAAGCAAACTGGAAACTCTTTTATAACACATCGAAATATTTGCTGTCAAGAATCAGTAATCACATCGATTCCTACCAAAATCCAGAAACCTTGCATGATCTCGCAGATGAACTCATTTCTATTATTCAAAAATCTTGCCAAATGTCCATCACAATTAAAAAGCAAGGGATGCACAGAGTTCCTTGGTGGACAACAGAAATTGGGTGCATGAGAAAGCACGTTAACGCTGCAAGACGAAGATTCCAGAGATGTAAAAACATCACTTTAAAAGAAATTTATAAAAGTAAATCAAACTATGACAACACAGAATGAAGGCTTCATTCAGGAATGTGAACTGTGATAAACTTTATGGAATTTGGAAATGTTTCAGAAAAGGAAGCTATAACTGCAATCGAATATATCAAATAATTGTACATGAGTATGTGGGTGTGTATAAGTATTTGTGTGTATGTATACTTTATGTATGCGTATTTTGAAAATCTGATTATGATCACAGTTCCCAAACCTTCACCATTGTATAATTTTGATTACTGAATGTCTCTGTTTTTGCATGTGAGCAATTTTGTATTTTGTTCTGTAATTATTGTATTTGCATCCATTTCCCCCCCCCCCCTTTGATTCCCATTTGGGCCTGCATATCTCTATTTGAAACTTCCTACCACTATTGATTAAGTATTGACTTAAGTTTGTGTTATACTTATCGGCACACAAAGAGTTTACCTAGAGTCCGGGTGGGCATTATGTCGATCGGGATCGACCGGTGGACCCCAAGAAATTTTGTGGTGACCGCCTGAAAATTTTACCAGTAAGTATTATTAAGGGATAATTCAAGTTTGGCTGACAGTACGCAGAATAAGCACTCTACTGACTATAACAACAAAAACTAACTTAAGATAAAAATGTTTTATTTTTCAATGTATTTTGAATTGTTTCATAATAACATGTATCCTTTGATATAATTATATTTGAGGCTATTATTATTAAGTTTGTAACTTGCATTTTGCTTTAAACGCGGTTTTAAAAGTGTTGTTTTTTAATTTTAGTTCAGTAGGTAAGTATATATTCCATACTTATATTATTAAGTTATAATTAAATATATAGACTTTTCCTTACCTCACCACACATACGACATTGGGTAGTAGCGCACACAAGAATTTTTAAAGGAAAGGGGGACCTAGGGTTGAAGGTCTACCATTCCCGTATCATACCTTAATAGGCAGTCAAACATATTTTTTTTTTTATTTTGTCGATTGTCGGGAACAAAAATCAGCAAAAAAATAAATTACTGAATAAATAATTAACATTAATAAATAAAAAAATTACTAATATCAAATACTTAAATACATTTTACGTACTATATACATGGGACCATAATAAATCGGAAAAAAATGAAGTGTTATGAGGGAGGATCCGGACCCGTGGACCCCTCACCCATCTTTGCGTACACCACTGATTCTGAGTGAACCGCACTAGAGTCTCTAAAAAATATTATGTTTAAGGGCAAATGAAAAGATTATTGTAGAATGACCCCCTGAAAAAAATATCTCTTTTTCGAAGAAAACAGTGGAAAATTTGTGGCAGACTTTGGCACTATTTAGTTCCCTTTCTACCACTATACTAATACATACTACTGAAAAATTGGAGAATCATTCAGTATTCTAACGCAGGAAAAGATAACCATATCTTCATTTTTAAATTCTTTCTTAGTACCTTAAGATTTCAAACATGAGTATTGTAAATATTTTTTTAGGGATAAGTGAAAAAATATTTTATCAAATCTGTTTTATTATTACTATTACATTATTGTGTTTCTTAAAATGTTTTTATGCTAAGCAGGGGTCAGCAACCTATGGCACGCTGTATAGTTCTTACTGGCACTGTACATTATAAATTGTCAATTTTTGAGTGGGTTGAAGTTTAAAAATTTGTAAAAGATCTTGTATTTGACAAAGATCTTCAGAATTATGGATATTTAATAAATTACGAAAAGATCTGAACGATAACTCTGAAGATAAACTATTTTGAAAATAATTGGATGTTATTGCTGGAGAGATTTAATTGTACTTTGGTTCTACATATCTAAATAAAAAAAATCTTTCCGCATATAAAAATATTTCGAGTCTGCAAAGAAATTGTTAAGCAATTGAATACTCAAAATCGTTTCAAATCTGAAAGTTACTAAGTATACCCCTAATTTTGCGATATGTAAGTAAGGCTGTGCAAGCACTAGGTTCGCAATAAAAATTTTATTAATTTTTTATTTAACTATAATGAAGAGAAATATTTAAATTCTATGTTGTCTATGTATTATTTTAATTAATATGTTTAAAAAATGTATAATCTATGTACAATATTAATTTTTCTATTTATGTTGAAGAAATAGTTACATTTTTTATGCTGTTTATTTTTATGTTAAGAAATATCTTTAAATGATGAAAAATTAATATATATGATGAAACTGTAAATATCTGTATTATTCATCTCTATTTTTTTAACTCTGCATGCATTATCGTAGGAATAGAATTGTTTCAAAAATGTTCTACTGTGTGGCACGCTGAATCATAGTGGTAGATTGGTTTGGCACGCCACAGTTAAAAGGTTGCCGACCCCTGTGATAGAGTATGTGTTTTTTTTAGTTAAAATTCACACACACTGTGGACAAGTTCTACTTTGTAAAGAACGACATGGAGGCTTCCAATCCTACTTCCGATGTAATGTTAATGTATGGCAAAACATCGAAATTCAACTGAGTTTTTCTAACTTCTAATACAAATTCTTGAAAGTGTTTTTTTTTTAACTTTATGGATAGAAGATGATCTGTAGATTTCAGATTCAGGATTTTATTTTATCTATATAAATATTTCAGTACCTTTTCTAAAATACCTTGGTGATTTCGCAATGGGGATTTTGCTATAACCAGAAGAAGAAAAAGGTACTAGTGACTGCTGCGTCCCCATATTAAGCTTTATGGTATAAATCCATGATCTCCTCAAAACTTATTTTACTAGCATTGTTATTCAAAAAAAATGTATTTGCTTCTCATATTGAAAAAATACATTCTTGATTAATCATAAATGCCGATAGCCGTTCATTTAAAACAGTAAATTTGTTTTCAGCCTTTTTTTTTTTTTGCTTTGTACTTGTGATGGATCTATCCGCGTCCTTCCTCTAATATAATCCTCTTGGGAAATCATTGGTCTATCAATTCGATTAGATAGATGAAAAAATTAAAACGTCGATTGGTCCCTAAAGTTTAAATTATTGCTCAGATAATTGGAATAGTAGATTTGATCCTGAAATAAGAGGATCAAATCTACTATCCCAATAATCTGAGCACTAATTAAACTTTAGTGACCAATCGTCACTCTAATTCTTTCACCTATCAAATATTTGAAATACGCTATAAAATGGTATAATACCTGATCGGTAGCAATCTATCCTATCTGCTAACTTTCTCTCCGCCTACTAGCTTGAAAACCGAGACTACATATAGCTGACCTAATTTAAATAATCCATTTTTCTTCTTCAGAGAGTTGGTAGTGAATAAACTCGAATTGATAGGCCAAAGATTTCCCAAGAGGATTAATGAAAGGACGCTGATAGATTCGTCACAACTTATTGACTTGCAATCGGATTACAGTGTGTAGAAAATGTTTAACACTCTGACATTGACTTTGTCAGCTGAAAAATTTCCACGAATGAAGAAATTTGCAAGGAAATCATTCTTTATATTTTAGTCAATATATATTTTTGAGCAAAGTTTTCTTGCATGAAGATCAGCAAGTGTATATACAGATGCAAGTTTTCTGACTTTAACTTGCTGCCTGTGATGAGAATTTCAATACGCAATCGCACTCTTGATTTTAAAAGAAATGGGAGAAAAGTGTGAGAAAGTATACATTTTTCTTATTAAACTGATTCTAAAATTAAATGTGCTTGAAGCTATAGATATACGAAGTTAGTCCAATAAATAATTTGAGTTAAAACTACCATTATTTTATTTAACTAACATTTCATCTTTTTTTATATAATGAATGCAATCATTTAAAAAAAATTGTGGGGTCCTCCGGTAGCTTCCGCTCCCACGATGTACCCCGCGGGCTAATAGAAGTTTCCCACTTATATATTATAAGATAAAAGTATTCTAATAAGAGTACATAAGCTTGAAATTGAAATGAAACATAGTTATAGTTATTATGATAATTTTGCTTAATAATTGGTAATAAATGAAATTCTGGAATTGTTAAATATTTAACTAATATTTAACTCTTTAACCATCTAACGCATTTACCCGTGTCTGACAAGGGTGAAAGTTAATTGGAAATTTGCACATGCCCGTGTCTCACATGGATCATCTTGTGTCTTGCGTTATTCAATTTCTACTATTAGCTCACTCTCTCTCTCTCTATATATATATATCTATATATATTAATCTTGTTCAAATTTTCAATCGTTAATAAAATATTTTCTATTCATCGAATCATGTTCAAATAAATTTTTTAAACTTGTACTGAATGGCACTTAATATTAATACAGTTTTTCAAATATTAGATCATTAATTACTCGTTTTTTAATTATATTAAGTTAATTACTGGTTTCCGACGCTAACTTATATTCGTGTCTCTATTGTTGTAACAATGTAACTGTTTAAACAAGGACAAAAGCTGGCGTCGAAAACCGGTTTTTTAGCCAAACTAGACAAACCGTGTGAGCATTGTTACAACAATGCAGACAAATCATGCTCTTTTTTCAATTCCTACTATTAATTCACTCTCTCCTTATATATATATAAGTTATTATCCACATAGACCATTCTCTAGAGGGCGCTGGCGACGCGAGTCACCAGTGAGCTAACAAGAGAGGAAGAGAGGATTATAGCGAGCAAGGACTGGACGCGCAGGTCAGAGATCAAACGCTGCTGAAAAAGATTGAGCAACCGAGAACTGGCCGTAAAGGGACCAGCTGTCCAATGCAAGAAGGGGAGTGACGTCTAGGCCACTCATCCATCACCTAAACTCAATTACCATTGTGAACTGTTGTGTAAGAACTATACGAGGGATTCAAAAACTGAACGCTATCGTTGCGTGCAGGAAGTGTTTATCTTAACTTAATTCATTATATGTTTATGTGTTCGTCCATTAGTGTGTAGTCCTGTAACAAATGTTCACCATTAAACGTTAGTTTTAATAAAAACCAGTGTTATCATTAAAATACCCCTAGAACTCAGTGACACCCCCTCCCATATATATATATATATACATACTCTTTTGATTTTAACATTATTAAAATGCCTTTTTGGGCAAGTAACCTACATCTATCTATTTTTAGAAATATCATCTTAAATTTTATAAAAAGAAATAACGATTTAGTCACAGATAATGATGTTAAGCAAAATAATTTTAAGCTATTCTGCAATAATTGCTTTGAATACAACTATCCAAGTAATTTCATTTTTAAATATATTTCTAAATCATATCTCTAATTCTCCTTTTTAATGTTTAAGTTTTATTCTTTGATTTTTCTCCTTCTGTTTTTTATTATTTTCAATTTGTTTTTGTTTGCTTTGTTTAATTACAAAAAAACCTATCCAGGTGGCGCCACTAATTTTTACTTCTGGTTTTACCAACTTAACACGTCATTTTTAACTGTCATTTAGCGTGATTGCTCTCGTACGTACAGTTCTTTTTTTCCGCTCTCCGGCTATTTGCATTTTTTCATGTAGGTTTTTGCTTCATTATTCCTTTTCAAAATTCTTTTTATTTGTATTTTGTTAAGATTCATTTCCTTTCATATTTTCTATTATTTTTATTTTATTTTTCTGCTGGTTGCAAATTACACGTGGTTGGTTTTAGGCCTAACTTTTCAATATGGGTATGTTTTCCTGTTATGTATAAAATTTCTGCTGAACAGGGGAAGGTTGGATCCATAAAATATATTTAACCCTAATTTTGCTGGTCCTAATTCAGCAAAAGCTTTAGAAATCATAATAGGTCTTCATTTTAGTCTTTTGACTCTTTTGGTTTCTTACATTTTAAAGTTCTGATTTTGTTCCATGTTATACATACACATAGTTAATTCTTCTACAATAGACTTTTCCATCATTTTTAAAGTTGTGTTTCTTGAAATCTGGTTTATATCTTCTAGATTTGTTAGTGATATAATTTTGTATTATCAATTTTATTATGCTATGTATTTCTTTCATTTTATGTTACTATATATATATATGTGGGATTTCCACATAGACGGCACTATAGAGGGCGCTGGCGACGCGAGCCACCAGCGAGCGAACTGACTAGAGGGAGATTAGCGAGCGAGCGGTCTCGACGAGGAGGTCAGAGCCAACGCTGCTAAGAAAAAAGGAAAGCAACCGGGATCTAACTGGCCGTGTAGGGACCAAGTGGCCCGATGCTGGAAGGACAGTCACGTGAAGGTGACACATCCATCATCTGAATGCCATACACCGTGGTGTGATAATTGTTAAGTGAAGAGACTGAGAAACTATTGTTGAATACGAGAAGTGATCGAAACGCTGTCAATAATATATCTGTATAGTAGAGTGTAGTACTGTAATTGTCCACATTAAACGTTAGTATTAGTTAAAAACAGTGTAATCAATGTGAATACCCCTAGAACTCCGTGTCATAACACCACATAAAATGGGGGCTCGGCCGGGATGTGGACTGTGTGGACTATTGATACCGGCATGTGGACTATTGATATCGGGATGTGAACTTTGTGGACTATCAGGACTATTGATATCGCGATGTGGACTGTGAGGACATTAAATTAATAGTGCGCTGTGAAAAAAAAACTGTTCAGGACTTTCGCAAACCGAACGGATAAACTCAAGTGATCCTTTTCCTGATTGATACAGCTCAACAAAAAAAAAGGTAAGATACCTTTTGATACTCTTCTATTGTGATTAAAATGTCGTATCATAAATGTACAAGAAAAGAGGACTTGATAAATGTGCTCAATGAAATTGGGGAGCAAGTTTCCTCTAAAGAAACAATTTTCGAGCTAAAAACTAAATTGGAAAATTCAAAACTGTTTAAAGATGACCCTGAATTTGTAATGAATATGATAAATTTGTCCATTGAGGATAGACAATCAAAAGCCGAACAGCAGCTCCAAATAACTAACTCACAACTAGAGCTAGAAAAAATTAAACTGCAACAGATAGACAGAGAAATCGAACTTCAAAAGGCAAAAGCTGAAGGAATGTAACCCAGAAAAGTTTACAGTGGGAAACTAATTAATTTGGAAAATTTAATTAAAAGTATAAAAAACATTAACGATACAAATCCCAACAAAACCTGAAAATTTTGGTCTTTTTTTTCAATCGATAGAACGAGCATTCAAAATTAAAAATGTTCCAGATGACTTAAAATCAGAAATCCTGATTAATATTCTTGGTGAGAGGGCACATAACATTTTACTATACGTAAAAGATGACGAAATCAAAAATTATGAGTTAGTCAAATCATTAGTTTTAAAAGAATTCCAACCCACTGCTCAGGAATGCTTACTTAATTTTAGAAAAGCCAAAAAGGAAACAGATGAAACTCATGTACAATTCGCTACTCGTTTAAGTGCTATGTTTCAATATTACCTAAAAATTAGGAACGTTAATGATTTTAAATCCCTATTTGACTTAATGGTCAGTGATAAAATCTTAGACACTTTAGATCTAGAAACTGCTTCACATATTAAAATTTTGCAGGCGGATTCATGGCTTGTGCCAGATGAGCTAGGAAAAGCTTGCGATATATTTTTTATTTCGAAAAACAGATCACTGCATGAATCGCGAAACCATAACAATGTTAAAAGTAAAAACGATAATGATGCTTACACTAAAAACCGCGCGAACATAGTAAATACTAATTATTTCCAGAGACAGTTCCCAAAACATAACCAAAGTGTAAAACAAGAAAAAATAATCTCGTGTTATGTGTGTGGAGGGCCGCATTTTGCTAGAAATTGTGCGAAAAAAACGGCTAAGTCAGAAAATAAAGATAAAGGTGTAGGGCATACCATAAACCAAATTAAAACTATTTCTAATCAAATGACTTTTTGTTTAATGAATTACAGTATGTAGACGTAATTGTTGATGATATCCCATTAATTGCGACTTTGGATAGTGGAGCCAACTCAGTTATCATAAATAAAAAGTACGTTTCAGCGAAAAAAGAGTGCATTCTCAAATCATCCTAACCAGTTGTTTTGGCGAACGGAGGATTGCAAACGTTTCAGAATTTACAATCTCATTGAAAGGGGGGGGGGGGACACAAACCATCCCCGCGGCAGTGTGCGAGATCGAGGCAGAAATATTATTACCCTTAAGAGTTTATGAGTTCTTGAAAAGTGGATCAGAGGAAGCAAGGTCAAATGTTAGAATATGCAATCCGGTATGTTTAAAGGATGGAATAGTGGGGGAACAGCAGATTGATGAGTCAGGATGTTTAGTTAATTCTGAGAGGATTATGGATAAGTCTAATTTGTTTTTGCTAAAGGTATCTGAGGCATACGAGGAATGTTCATATGATTTATCGCATATCTCGAATAGTAGATTAAGGAGTCAAGTACATACACTAATAAAACATTACAAACCAAATAAAACGAAATCTACTGCTTTGAAAATGAAAATAATTTTGTCAGATGAAAAACCCATTTGTCAAAGGTCACGTAGGCTATCTTTACTTGAAAAGCGCGAGGTTGAAAAACAAATAGAGCTGTGGTTAGCACAGGGAATAATTAAAGAAAGTTGTTCAGATTTTTCGTCTCCTATTGTGGTGTGTAAGAAGAAAGATGGAACGATGCGTTTGTGTATCGATTATAGAAAGCTAAATAAAAAAATAATCAGGGACAGATATCCACTTCCTGTAATTGAAGAGGTATTAGATAAATTAGGGAACGGTAGAGTATTTTCGACGCTAGATTTAAAGAATGCATTTTTTCATGTAGATGTTGATGAAACAAGTAGAAAATATACCGCGTTTGTAACAGAAACAGGTCAATATGAATTTTTAAAAGTGCCATTCGGTTTATCTATTAGCAGTAACTATTTCCAAAGATACACTAATTACGTGTTTAGAGACTTATTAAGAGACGGTACTTTAATTATTTATTTAGATGATATTATAATTCCGGCAATAGATGAAAAAGAAGCTTATGAAAAATTAACTCGTGTGTTAGAAATCGCTTCCAAATACGGCCTTGAATTAAATCTAAAAAAATGTCAGTTCTTGCAAAGGAAAATTAATTTTTTAGGGCATATAATTCAGAACGGTACAATTCAACCTTCATCGGAAAAGACAGTAGCAGTCTGTAACTTTCCAGAACCTAAAAATGCGAAAGATGTTCAAAGTTTTCTTGGATTGACAGGGTATTTCAGAAAATATATTCCTTCATACGCTATAATAGCCAGACCCCTTAGTGATTTATTGCGAGGAACAAAACCTTTTGAATTTAATCATGAACAAAAAATAGCTTTTCAAAATCTAAAGAACGCGTTATCAAATGAACCTGTATTACATCTTTTCAAGGAAGGCGCGAAGTTAGAGCTGCATACAGATGCAAGTAAACTCGGTTTAGGTGCTGTGCTTTTACAACAAAGTGAAGATGGAAATTTCTATCCAATCCATTATATGAGCAAAAAGACTTCCATTCAAGAAGAGAAATTGTGCAGTTATGAACTAGAAGTACTGGTGGTTGTCGAGGCTCTGAAAAATTTCGAAACTATTTCCTGGGAAGAAAATTCCTAATTCGAACGGATTGTGCAGCATTTGCGAAAACTCTAGACAAGAAAGAGTTGACACCAAAGATTGCTAGATGGTCGATTTTTCTACAAGAATTTGATTACGAGGTAGTCCATCGTCCTGCAAAACAAATGCATCACGTAGATGCGTTGAGCAGACATCCCATTATGCTAGTGACTAGTGATGAATTGACACACAAGATTGTGAACGCTCAGGAAACTGATGAGTATATTAGAACCATTAAGCAGCTGTTGCATGAAGGCAAAACTACTGAATTCCCATAAAGAATAATATTTTATTTAAACTTAGTGAAGATCAAGAACTGTTAGTTGTGCCAGAAATGATGCAAGTAGATGTGGTGAAGAAAGCTCATTCGTTTGGACATTTTGGTGTGGCAAAGACAGAAGACTTGGTGAAAAGAGACTATTATTTTCCAGATATGAGGAAGTGTATAGAAAACGTACTAAAAAACTGTGTAGAATGCATATTGGTCAATAAGAAGAGAGGAAAAGGAGAAGGTTTTTTACACCCTATTCCAAAAGAAGATCTGCCGTTGTCAACATATCACGTAGACTTTATTGGACCATTGCCAACGACCAACAAAAATTATAATCACATATTCACTGTGATTGATGCATTCACAAAATTTACTTGGTTATACCCAACCAAAAGTACAACAGCTCAAGAAGCCATTGAAAGACTAAAGTTGCAACAAAAAACTTTTGGGAATCCTTCACGTATAATTAATGACAAAGGAGGAGCATTTAGATCGAAAGAATTCGAAGACTACTGTGCTGAGGAAAAGATTAGTAATGTTCAAATAACGACGGGAGTACCAAGGGGGAACGGACAAGTTGAAAGAATCCATGGAGTGCTGATTCCAGTGGTGACGAAGATGCCCATTCAAGACCCGACTAAGTGGTTCAAGCATGTCGATTCACTACAACGTGTATTGAACAGTGTACCTTCACGCAGTACAAAATATTCGCCATTTGAATTACTAATAGGAATCAAGATGAAGAATCCTGAAGACGTCATGATAAGAAATTTGCTTGAAGAAGAGAGTCAAATCAACTATGTCAGCATCGTGTAAACCTTAGAAGAGAAGCAAAGCAAAACATTTTGAAGATACAAGAGGAAAACAGGAGAACTTACAACCGAAAGCGGAAAAAAGCTCACCAGTATAAGCAAGGAGAGTTGGTAGCAATCATGAGGACTCAGTTTGGAAGCAAATTGAAACTGCGACCAAAGTATTTTGGACCATACCAAGTGACTAGAGTAAAACTCCATGACCGATATGATGTTGCTAAAATTGGAGACCATGAGGGGCCAAATGTAACGTCCGCATCAGCAGACCAGATGAAGTCTTGGTCTAAGCACTAATGAAGAAGAAGAACGAACTTGTATAAGATATTTGTGTAACTGTATACTAATCTATGTTCTTTTTTGTTTTGTTTTTTAGTTTGTATATTTCAGATCCTTAGTGCGTGAGCAGTGAGGACACTGCCTGTAGGATGCCCGAGAAGTTGTGGGATTTCCACATAGACGGCACTGGCGACGCGAGCCACCAGCGAGCGAACTGACTAGAGGGAGATTAGCGAGCGAGCGGTCTCGACGAGGAGGTCAGAGCCAACGCTGCTAAGAAAAAAGGAAAGCAACCGGGATCTAACTGGCCGTGTAGGGACCAAGTGGCCCGATGCTGGAAGGACAGTCACGTGAAGGTGACACATCCATCATCTGAATGCCATACACCGTGGTGTGATAATTGTTAAGTGAAGAGACTGAGAAACTATTGTTGAATACGAGAAGTGATCGAAACGCTGTCAATAATATATCTGTATAGTAGAGTGTAGTACTGTAATTGTCCACATTAAACGTTAATATTAGTTAAAAACAGTGCAATCAATGTGAATACCCCTAGAACTCCGTGTCATAACACCACATATATATATATATATTGTTCAAATTTTCGGTCGTAATAAAATAGTTTCTATTCATCCATTCAAAGTAGGAATTGACTTACAAAATTTTTTTATACTGTCTAAGCTGTATACTGTTATACTGTTTTAGTAAAAATTGATAGTCTAGATCAGTGGTCTTCAAACTTTGCCCACTCATGGAACCCTTAGAAATATTAGGTGTTTGGGGGGGGAGGGAGTCTATACTATATATAACTCTATCCTAATATGTACTTTACGTAACAGTAGTTTAAAAAGTTATTTTTTGCTAAAGATTTTTAACTTAAAATTAACGTAATTTATACTCAATTAACAGCATTGATTCATGCTTCAGGAGTCCTTTTCCATTGCATTATATTTATTGACAGACGTCTGTGTGTGTACTTGCATTTTTTTGCACTAACTACCAAAGTCTAGGTCTATTGAAGTTGTCTGTAGTCACATTTCCTATTTTGTATTTCATTTGATTATATATTTTGTTTTTGTTGACAACTACGCAGGAAAAATTTCCCTTAAAATCGTTGTTCCAAATGGAATTAAAATGTTTGTAAGTAAGTGAGAATCTTCTGCATATACATATATATTATGCATGGAATTTTGCAAATAAAATGTTAGGAGTTGTTCTTGCTTCAATTTATAGATTTTAACGTCGAATGTACTGATATGTTGTATTCTCTCCTTCATTGAGAAGCCTTCTGATTTATCAGAGTATTCGAAATGATTTTTGTCTTCCCATGCTAAGTTTTCCCTTCTAGAAAATATTCTCTTACAGTTATTTTATTGAAAAAATTGTGATTCAGTACATGAACTCTATAATGGTCCCTTAAAATCATTTTTATTTATAACTCATTTCATTATATAAGAAATTGGTTAGTTTTTCAAAACATGCACATCATTCATTCTGTTTGAATTAATGATGACCGCGTTTTTTTCAAACCAATGCATTCGTTTTTTCTTTAATTTTAATAATATGTACATTCAGTTCTTGAATAGAAATATTAACTTCATTTAGAAAGGCCAACATAAGTGCTAAAGTGCTAAATTAGGTAAACTTTGCATATTTCATCACTTAATTATTGAGCATAGTCAGGATTTAATTTATTTGAAAATACTCTGAATTTCGAATGTAAAAACCTGATTCTATGGTTTCTGAATGATTCTCCACATAGTCAAGTAAATAATAGCGAATTTAATTTTCTTGAATTTATAAAATGCATCATTTTTACAGCATCATTTAAAACGTCCTTTAATGCATTCCTTATTCGTTTTATGCTGTGATTTACTACTACAAATTTTTTTGGTTGAGTTACATTTTTTCCCTTTCTCAAATCTTCTGTAAGCTTATCAGGATCGAAAATGAGAAACTGCTTCATCTGCAAACAACATATCATTCCAATAAAATATTAGCTTTTTTATCATTGACTTTGGGAATCTAAATTTCAGTTTTCTATTCCTTGGACTCACAAATGGCAGAATGACCTTTAATTTCTGAGAATGTGATATCTTTTTTGCTATACTATTTTATTAGAATAATTAAATTTAGCTAATGCAAAATAGTAACAAACAAAAAAATGGTCTAACACCCTATATAGAAAGGAAAATGGAAAATTGCAAGGAGAAAATCGCTTTCTATTTTGTCATTTAATATTGTGATTCTGTAATATGAATATACATATTTATATTAATTGTAACTATTTAATAAAAAGTAACCATAAAATAAAATTTTTCATTGTTGACCTAAGTAGGAATTGACGCAAATTTTTGAAGTAAAACTTCTCTACGCACGCTTGACTTGGGGAGTAAGCTGGTGAATGCATGACGATAGCGTTACGAAAAGTGTAATCGGGCGAGGCGAACCCACCCTTGAGTGAGTGAATGAATGAATGTTTTGCTTCAATCAGAAACCTGGTCAAATGACGATGAAAATGTTGACATCCCGAATTTTAATTGTATTGCGAGATTTAAGCGTAAAAATGTTAGATGAGCAGGAATGGCAATTTATCAGAAATCGAATGATGTCTGGAATAAAGTAACTTCGAACATGAACATTTTATTACGATATCTTGGTGAAATCGATATTGGTCAATCATCAATTGGTGATATATGTGTTGCTCACTGTGTTTTGGACGATGGAACAAACATCATAATGGTAGTTGGTTACATTTTGTCCAATAACAGTTAATAATATTACAAAGTTTTTATATAAAAGACTTATGATTCATGGTCGAGAGTAGGCTCTGAAGAATTAAGGGAAAACTATCATACGTTGCACTAATTTTAGCATTATATTTCAATGTCAATTTTGCGTGCGAAGATGGACAACTCTTGGTAAACTTTCTACAAGATAAATTAGAACTACAAATGAATAATAACCGAAATGAGCCTACCACAAGACATGGAACAACAATCGATGCAGTTTTCTCTAGATGCCTTTCTAATTTTCATTCGAAAACATACGTATCTTATTTCTTAAACTATAAGCCTTATGTTCTCTGTCTTACAATCAACCACAGTAATTACTGATGTATCCGATAATGAAAATAATGAATAAAAATAAAAAATCTATTCAACAATATAAATTTATCGATGAAAACCCACAATTAATTTAAATATTTGTAGAAAACTAATATACGTATATGAATATGCATGCATATATTATACATATATACATATGTAAACATATTGTTTATAGATGGAGCTGAAGAAGTTTTACTTTAGTCGTGTGATCTAAAGCCCACTCCTTTTTAATTTTTTTTTTTATGTTACTTGTTTATACGGAGCTCAAATATAGATTGTTCATATCTCTTTTAATTAAAAATCTTTTTTCTTGTCGAATAAGCTTTGTTGGATAGACAATTTTTCATTCGTTATAAATCCTATTTTCCTCTCTCAAATGCTTTATATAAAAGTAGTAAGCAGTCCAACTGGTGAAAGCTACTAATCGATCATGTCTTGTATTGGTTCCGTATTCAGTTTTCAAATATCAGTCCTTATTTTTCGTTTTAAATATTTATTATGACGACACACAGCACACACAAACAATTAAATATAAATTAAAAACTACTAATTTGTGGGTAGGAGCACCCACCGATTTGGGGGTTCCGTAATCAGCCAAAGTTGTTTACAGACTGACTGAATCCCCCATCGGTTAGGGAAGGTTCACACATATTTCCCTTTAGGGATTACTGAGAAGCAAACCGCGACAGAGCAGTTGTTATACCAGTGTTGTATAAAGATAATTATTTTTCAAAATACATTTACTGTTTTTTTTTTTGTTGTTGTTATTATTAAGCAAAATATATTTGTTACGAAAAAAAACAAAAACAATACCAAACGATATTTTAAATATCAACTTAAATGCAAAAAAATGGTTTTTTTTTAAAACTTTTTTTAATATATTGACTTATGATTAGTTTATTGAAAAATATGAGGATCAAAACTCTAAAATTTGATGTTCGATTACTTTTATAGCACTCTATTCACTTTTTGTTTACATTTATTTTTTAATGAACTTTAAAAATTAAAAAAAATTGTTTGTATTAATTAAATTTATACATAGTTTATATAAAGCAACATTTTTTGCTCCTTTACTTAAAGTTTATTTCGGAAATTCAGCAGGGAGCTTTTCTTACAAAATCACCCGATTAGTTCTAGAAGCCACCATATTTCAAGTACATTTTCTCTAAAAAGGCTTTTTTTTTTAAAATTTTGTTTTAGGACACAATTTTTAAACGGATGTATAAGAATACCTGGTATTAAATTTATTTAATTAGAGTTTCAAGTTAAATCTCCCCAGTTCAAAAATTGAATTATAAAGTTTTCCTATCACATTATTTGAAGGGGAAAAAAAACGAAAAATAAAAATTAATTTTTCTGAATTCATAATATGTTTTTATTAAAAAATATTTCGACTGCTTTTTGAAATTGAAGACAAAACATACACTTTAAAAATCTTACTCCAGACACTTTTTTTAAGGTAATATTTTGCCTAAACAAATATTTATTATAAGGTAATTAATATCTAACTGGTGAATTATTATTTGGTAGCAATTTAAAACATTAAAAAAATTAAAAATTACAAGATACTAACACAAAGATTTTTTTATCAAACATGGTTACTGCAGTGAATCTTTACACTTTATCTACTATAGAAGAAAAAAACATGAGCTAATTTTTTGAATAAAATGAGCTCAAAATAATTCAATAATTCATTCGCAATCCAAAATAGTATCGAATGACAGAGTAAATCTATGGCGATACAATTAAAACGTCAGCTTCCTGAGCAAAGACGGTGTCCGAAGACAAGGTAAAGCTATGCGTCAGCTTCCTAAGCAATAACGGTATTTGAAGACAAGGTAAAGCTATGCATCAGCTTCCTAAGCAAGAACGGTGTTTGAAGACAGGGCAAAGCTTAGAGAGTCGAATAAAAACGTCAGCTTCCTAAGCACAAACGGTGTTCAAAGAGAAGGTAAGGAAATGCATCATCACCCTAAGCAAAGACGGTGTTCAAAGACAGGGTAAAGGACAGAACAAAAACGTGAGCTTCCTAATCGGGGACGGTATCCGAAGACTGGGTAAAACTACGTAAAAACATGAAAGACGTAAGAATCCTAAGTTGGAACGGTGACTGAAGACAGGAAAAAATAAAGCTGTAAGGATATAATCGGTATGCAATCGTACAGTATCAGTGAGTTGGTACTTGGTTTTTAATTATTTCTAAACAGTTTATGATGCATCAGTAATGGCATCTTCTACGATTTCATAAACATTTTTGTAAGTAAAACACGTCGAGTTATTGAAGGCTGCAAGAATTAAATAGATTTTTTTGTATGTCCAATAATGATTCTTTGGCTATTCTCGAGAACTACAACAATAAGTTTTCAATGCTTAAAATAGATTCTTTTTAGTAGAACATGGAAAAGGATTTTAATATTTCGTTATATATGTATTTTTTCATTCAGATACATTTTTTTAAGGAAATGCTGTACTTAAACAAAATGATATAAAAAAGAGCAAAAAAATAGCTTTTTAATAATGAAATTACTGGATAATTTCTTCGAAAAAAATTCTAAAACTTGATAATTTTTAAAATTTTTATTTATTTCCTTTTTCACATGTAAAATTATTTTCAAAGTATTAGGCAGTATTTACTGGAAAAAATATTTTAGTTCATTATATTGTACATGTATTCTGTTTTTGAATAGTGTTCTTAAAGGTACTATTTTGATATTAATACGTTGCTCTAAATTGTTTCAAATTTTCGTCAAGTTGGAAGATAACATTACACATTTGGTTAACTTGATTTTTATCGTTTGGTACTGTTTTCTATAATGATTATGTATATATGATCGCTTTTTTATTGGTTTATTTTTATTGCAGGATAACTCTATTAATTTAAAGCGATTCGATATCTTAAGAAATGTAACTATTTTTATACTGAATGCTATTGTTATAGTTTCAAATTCTGTTTCTGTGGTTCCTTTCTGTTGAATAATGAATATTTCAGAAATTTTTCGTAAGTACCAGAATCACATTGTAAAAGAGTAGAAGGTTTCAGCGTTTAATTATTACGGGCTAAAAGAGGTTTACCAAATTTGCACGTTTGGTCAATGTTATTTTCTAAGGCATCGAAATTCTTTCTTTTTTTCAAACTTAGGATTTTTTCAGGATTTTAGCCTTTATGAAATGCGGTTGGAGTCATAAGAATTGTTTCTTAAAAATGTAATTAATTGGACAACCAAATTTTTTATTGTGGATCTTACTTCCATATTAATAAATTTGTTGGTCAGAATTCTTATTTTAATAGTAGAAAATTGCGAATTTCCGTCATGTTTCACTTATAATAAATGACTCCAAATTTTTTCTCGGATTTCACAATAAGTCATGACTTTTTTTTTAAATGCTTAATTCGCGTCTTAAGGCGACAAATTATTTTTTTAAAAAAAGGTATCGCATTCCTTGTTTTTTATTTTCCCTCTAATTTTCTTATATTGAATTCTTTATTTTTCCCTCAATGGGGCTGCGGATTGGTATTTTTACCATTGCAGACCTAGTACATTCCCCAGGATCTGGTATTACTTTTTAGTACGGCACCATATAGGCGATACCAATTGTTGCAAGTAATTTTGACGCCCAGTTTCCTCCCCGGAGGGAGGCACCTGAGCTCTGACGTTGCGAACTTGTTATAGGAATTTAATTTTGCTGAGAGTAGCCAAGTAAAACAGGCACTCAAGGGATCTTTTACATGCTGCATAATCATACGATATGGATGCTGTCGATTTTCTGCATCAGGAAATCCACCGACTTCGGCTGTGGTCGAGACCGCAACCTTAGGCGTACAAGACCAGTGATAAAGTAACTACGCCACTCAGCTGGCAATTCTTTATCCTTGTAGTTACACTCTTCAGCTTCCTTTTACATGGAAAAAATAAATACGTGCCTTTTTTTTTTTTTTTCATTTTTAAAATTTTCTTAAAGGGTTGTAATTCTGCAGTCCTTAATTGACTTCGTCAAGTTTCAGCATTTTTTGCGGTAGAATGGTCACCGGGGCACATGATTTCTGATGAGATCCTTATCTTTTATCTTGTGGCTGTTGTTGACATTTATGAAAGCTTGCCATGTTTAACTGGGTGTATAAGAAATTAAAATTAAAATTATAAGTTACATTGCGACCTAATATATTAATTTAAAAATTGCTGGAGCTGTTTTTGTTTGCGTTGAAGTGAAGAAGATAATAGAAAATCTATCTCACCGAGGCTAGCTCCGAGAGCCATTTTTATATTTTTTTGCAATTTGTTTTATTAGTGCTATGCGACCTTTTTAAATAAATAAAAACTATTTTCCGTTCACAAGACCAATTTTAACCGTTTCTAATAGGTCTATAGTGGGAAATTAGTTCCTACTTAAATGCAAAATACTATACTTTCAAGAAAAAGTGAAAATTCAAAGAAAAACAGTGATTTTTTTTCATTTTAACATACGATTAATATCTGCTTGTTCGACTTATATCGGTTGTTGTTGTTGCTAATGCCACCTGTCTGACGTAGTCAGATCGAGGCCCATGAAATTCATCATGGCATCGGGCTATATTGTACGCCTGTCGTTAGCCGTAGCTTTGAGCATCATGCAGGCGACAGTACGTTTTGGCTCGGTTCCACCCCAATTTTGAGGGAGAACACCCTGGGAGTGGTCAGGGGTTTCCCACCTCTCTTCCCCTTCCACCAACCACACGAGAGGACTTGCGACTCGACGCTATTTAGAGTACCCCCATACCGCGAAGGCACTATACATTTACAAACATCCATGTCTTCTCCGAGATTCGAACCCAGGCCCTACGGCACAGCAGCCAGCGTCGCTAACCACTATACCGGATGGGCGACCGACTTATATCTTTTTCATGTAAATTCTGATAATTAGTTGATAGATAGCCAATAAGATGATAATCAATTCTCTGATTATCTAATTTCATGAAATTCTGATTTCATTTAAATTCTGATTTCCTATTTAGTGACCTTTTATTTCTGGCATTGTGTGTGTGAATGATAATTTACTAACAATAAATTTACCATCGAACACTTGTTTCATGTCAGTTTGACCTTTTTTTGCCCAACTTTTTGGCTTGTAGCTGTACAGGGTGTCCCAAAACTCAATGTCAAATGGGCACAGGGGGGAAGGAAAAGTCATATAAGCTCTGGAAATTTTTTTTAAAAATTTGATATCACTTGATTAAAAGTGATGACTATAACATATTTTTTGAAAATGGGGAAAACTGACATCCCTTCCATCACATTAGGTAATGGGACCACAAACTTAACAATTTCGTAGCGATTTTTTTACTAACGTGATCTTAACATATAGCGTTGCAGTTAACTACAGTCAGAAATTGAGCAAACCACTTTGCTGTGGTTTAGTTAAAATTAACGTAGTATGAGTCAGAAAGAATGATTACACCCCATAAAAGGAAAGAAAATCACATACTGCTTACTCAAAAAGCGAGTTTTTTGAAAAAACAAAATGCTTCATTTGGTTAAGATTCCAAAATGGTACAACATTTATTACTTTTCTATTCATAGCAATTGACAATTTTTTTTTTCAAAATGACTTCTCTCATTTCAAGAAGCTCAATCTTAAGGTAACTGGAACGTCTGCGACAGTGAAAATTGAACTTTTTTTGCACCAAGTTTAAATGGTTCTCAATTATTTAAATTAAAACCAACGGAAGTAAAATATAGCACTCAGCAAAAAAATTCGTACAATCTATCCCTGAAGGTTTCATACCTTTTACAGAGCTCAGACACAACTTCCAGTGTCTAAAAATACAAGAACCTTACGTCAAAAATTATCCGCAAGTATCCTCTCAACGGCTAATACTGGCTCAATTTCAGCGAACGACTGTTATTTATAGTCTGCGGGGCTACCTTCGAGCACTTTCTCGAAAAATCTGCTTACTTCATAGATCGCGATATTTCAGATTTCTCCAGTAATTTCCAGAAGCATCCATATGGTCACAAAGTCACCAAAAAAATGTTCGCCAAGTCACCAAATTTCGATTGAAAACGTTATTATGATGTAAGGTATGGGGTTGCTTGCGAATATTACAATTTCTATCGCAAAATAAATTCAACAGAAAGTAATCTTAACATATTAACATCCAGATATAAATTATTTACATTAATTTATGATAAAATTAAACATAAACCACTCAAAATTCGTTACAATACTTTACTGAATTAAATGCTCGAGGTGTTTGCCTTCAACACGGATGCATCTTTCCTAAGGTGATTACTTGATGAATCGTGAGTAACTAGCTAGGCAAAAACTTACAACATTCCATTAATTACATTATTACAAAAATATTTTTCGTTTAATTTTTAAGCTTATATTTAGTTTGAGCTACGCACTGAAGATTGATTTTTGATGTGTAACATCTTTCCTCTCGGTTGCTGGAGATTTGTGAGAGTGATTTCGTGAAAAGGGACGGAAATGTGTAACAGGAAGTTGGGGAAACGCGAGCTATTTAAGTTGACCAATCAGCGCACTTGGTGGTGTCTCTTCCTTACCCTCGCAGTGAAGTTCTGTTTTTTCTCCTTCATTGGGGAGGGGCTCCGACCCCCCTTCCTCGATCTAGACCGTGGGATCTTTGTTTTTGTTTTGTTTTCTCACTTTAGGATCAGAGAAGAAGCTAAGTCCTTTAGCTGTATCTAGTAAAAATATATCCACGTGGGGTCCAACTCTAGTAGCCCTCAAGCCTCCAGCCTTTTTTATATTGTTAAAGTTAACATTTCAAAAGATTCTAATTCAAAAACTCGGTTTCGTTTGCGCTTGACTATAAATCCACTTCGCACATACCAGCAAGTCTTATTAGACCTCACTAAGAATAAACTTGCTATCCTTACGCTCAATTGTCAAAGTCTGAGGGCTCACCAAACAGATTTCGACGTTATTTCACAAAATTGTACGTTACTCATGTAGGCAGAGACGTGGTTAGATAATAACGAACATGTTTCGATTCCTAACTTCGATTACTGCGTACAATTTAAACGACCGGGTCATAGAGCAGCTGGGTGTTGCGATCTATCGCAAACAGAACAAATCACATGTTGTAGCTCCTCTTATGGATATTACTTATCGTCAAACAAGTGGACTGGGTATTGTTAGTCAAGATATTGGGGGCATATGTGCGGCAGAATGCTTATTTGAAAATGGACAGAGTGATTTTGGTGGTCGTATACATTTCTCCGAAACAAACGGTTCAAAAAATTAAAGATTTCCTGCATTATTTACTTTTACCATATAGCGAAGGTGGTTCTGCTCTTTTAAAAAAAGCTATCACTCGCTTCCTATGATTTTGAGTGGTGATTTTAAAGTTAACTTCAGTTTGCTAAAAGCCGAGCCACTCATAGCTTTTTTGAATGATGATCTCAAGCTCGAAATGAACACAAATCGAAATGTTTGGACAACAAACAGTGGTACTGCTATTGACGCTATTTTTCACAACGGTTTTTAAATACTTTGAAATCACAAGTATATGAGTCATATTTTAGTTATCATAAGTTATCATTACCGCTCTTCCCCCAAATTGAACAAGAATAGCTGTATTAGTATTATCAGTAATGAGAAAACGGAGCAAAGTGATTTTAGGTTGAATTTTCTTAAAACCCAGAAGTCTTCTTGTGATCTATTCCTTCAAACTCTCCAGATGATCTCTTAGTTGAAACACTTTCAGTTGCTTTGTTTTTCAAATTGTGAAAAATAAAAGACGAATCTTTGATCGCGCACGGGAAAAGAAATCTCACTTCAAAACTGATTTTTTGACTGTCTTTGCAGGCCGCATAAAAACTCTTTACGGCAGCGCTTCTCAAACTGTGGGGCACGCCCCTTTAGAGGGCGTGATAACCTGACGAGGGGACGCGAGTATGGGAAGTCGAAAACAAAATATTATACTTAAAAAAATATTAATTTACTCAAAATAAACAAATAAAATATATTCCGACGTAATAAAAAATAAAATACGCATTTTCTCTGATATAATATACTTATAAATATATCAGTACTGCGCAATGTATTTTACAATTAAATTAAGAATTAAGTTAAGAATACTAAGCTAACAGTTAAGAATAAGTTTAATAATCTCCAGTCATCCCAAGGTCTTCCCATGTACAAAATTATACACAAAAATTAACACTTATCTTGATAATTTGTACGCTTTATAATAAATCCCTTAAATGCCATTTAAAAATTACGCGATTCGCTCCCCAATACAACCTTTTTATAACACGTAGGCGAGTGCATGTGGTGTTTTAGGAGGGGGGGGGGAGGAATAAATAAGCAAATCCTCTGATATAAGTAAATCTGCTGCAAACTCTGTCACGGTCCTTTTATTGCACTCCAAAGCCTTCGAAATAGTTTTATGGATAGCAGTGCACAGAAAAGATCGTACTTTGGAAAAACATATATATATGTCCGGGGCAATTAACGCACTGGCTGAGCGCGAGATGTTTATTTACACCGGTGGCACTTGAGGTTAAAGTCGTATTGTAGCTTTAGAGTCTTATTATTCAATTCAATATATTGTTATTGTATGGGAGGGGGGCGCGATGAAAATAATGATTGAAAATTGGGTCGCAAATGTTGAAAGTTTGAGAAGCACTGCCTTACGGGCTGCTAGTTGCTCACTCATGTATTGAATGAAAAAACTTTGGATTCATTTATTATTATTTTTGAAAAAAAATTATTGCAGGTACACTTTGGATTGAGTCAAAAATTCATTTTTAAATGTATGTATACATGCAATTTTAAATATTAATGTGAAAATTTTTGAATAAAATAAGAAAAAAAAATTTCCAACTGGAAACTTTATTTAATTTTATTTGTGTGAAAGTTGCTACTTTGCAATGATTATTTTTAAAATTCAAAACTGATCTTGATTAGAATCTTTTGAAATACCGTGTAATCAGACTTATAGCATGCACTTTCAACACAAAAAAACAAGATCGAAATTTATGGGTGCGCCGGGTATAAAAATGATAGCTTTAAAAATAAAAAATAAATATGCATAAAAAAATTAGACTTCTACTTATATTTAAATGGTTTTTGAAATAAGACATTACCACACATCACGCACTCTAAGAGGGTTGTAGTTTTAGATGTATACTAATTTTTTTCTCAAAAGCTTGAGATAATACCTCGGATAAATGAACTTCAAAATGTAAGAGCATTGCATATCTACATTCCAGAATTTTTTTTATAAAAACGTGGGTGAGCTTTATATTGCGAATATATCTAAAAATTTTTAAAAAATTCAGTTTGAAAGTATAGGTACGCGTTACACACCGGAATATACGGTAGATTTAACCCTTAAATGTATGATTTTTTGTTTTGAACTAAAAAAACGTACATTTTTGGAAATTAGTCATAGGTAAAAAGTAATTTTAAAAAATCCTGGTAATAATATGGAATACTTATTTTGAAAAAAAAAATAGTATAAGGAGTTTTTTGGCTACAATATACGTTTATTGCTAAAATTACAGAAAACGCAAATAGTCATATTATATTTCTATTCATCAGTATGGGAGTTTCCTTATTATTTGTGAATGAAATACGGCAAAGCATTTGCAATTTTTTTTTTTTTATGACAATAAGCAACCTTGTATTTAAGGCACTCAGTCCACGAAATAAAAAAAAAAAATTATTAAAATTTTTACACCTGGCATTTTGTAATTCTTTCCGAGGTGCTTCCTTTGAATAGTACCCAATTCTAATATTTCTTGAGTCCATAAGTAATACAATAGAGGAACGGATGTAGTATATAAATTGTCGAAGTACAAGATATGGCTCATTTTTCGTGGAATTCGTCGGCACAATCTAATCACTGTACTACCGAATAAGCCAACACATCAGGTTCATCAGATAAGTGTTCAACATCTTGTTTACCAGAATATATTTCAAAACTATAAGCATATCCAGAGAGTGAACATAAAATAAACAACTTGCAACCCCATTTATGGGGTTAGTTGGGTAAATATTGTTTCATAAAATGAGCTCCCTTAGTCGAAAATATTTATCTAGAGAGAGCCTTTGGTCAAATGGTGCCACACTCACGAACAATTTGTTCAAGTGTACTACTCTACAGGTCTTATGCACAATTTCTACTATTAGTCACTCTCTCTCTATATTTATCTTTTTCAAATTTTCAATCGTTAATAAAATGCATTTTAGAGCACTCAATTGAGCTGAAATTTTATATACAGGATTATTTTGGATGACAATACAGTAATTTAATTATAATTAATAAAAATTAATTGATTAAAACTAATTATTTGAAGAATTAAAGTACACCCACGTTGGCATCATTTTTGGCGACTTAGCGAACATTTTGGCGACGTGTTAAAACTTGAAAAGATTTTTTCTCACATTTTAATGCGCTCATTTAAGCTGAAAAATTCTATAAACCATTGCTTTGGGTAACAATACGATAATTTAATTATAATTAATCAAAATTAATTGACTGAAAAAATTATTTAAAGAATTGCCAGCCACGCTGGCTTCATTTTTAGCGACTTGGGTCAAAACTTGAAAAGATTTCTTTTCCTCACCTTTCAAAGCATTCAGTTGAACTTAAATTTAAAATACACGATTGTTTTGGATGACAATACTATGCTTTAATGATAATTAATAAAAATTAATTGCCACTTAATGTTGTGATTCTGTCATATATATATATTTATATTTATTGTAAGTATTTAATAAAAAGTAATTAACATAAATATTTTTGTTGATCTAAGTAGGAATTGACTTAAAAATATTTTTATATTACTTGTTTTATGAAAATGATCATGGTTTGGATGTCAACCGGCTTGTGCTATGCATTATCATTGAAACGAATTATGGATCTTATTTTCTCAAAACTAATTACCGTCATCATCTGTCGTATATGATCGAAGCCATATTTACCCCAGTACTATTTGGGTAATGGTACACGGGAGGGTGTGTAAAATATGATAATATCTAGAAATTGACGGATTTCAGTAGCAGCTGGAGGACAGTTGGAGACGTTTTTTGCGTGATGTATAAATTTGTTTGCTCGACAATAATATTGAGTATATCCTTACTTATAGATTCGGAATCCGTTAATACGTTGTTGACAACCCCTTATGAAATAAACAGTAAAAGGGAAATTAAAGATCAAAATTCTTAACGAATGTGGAATGGATTATTTAAAATCCCTATAGGGTGAGTTTTTAAATTAAATTATCTAAATTTAGAAATTTTTTAGCCATATTAAACGTGTACCCAAGGTCATAGCAACAAGAGAAAATTAAAACACAGATAACGCCTAACTGCGTCATTTTTATTGAACACTTTAGATATAAAAATTTAAGTACGGTCGGACCTCCATTTTAACGAAGTCGCTACATCCCGAAAAAAAGTTCGTTATATAAAGATTCACTTTCTATATTCATTATAAACCGCATAAAACAAATTTTAAATTTATGAATTCTATATATTAAAAAAAGTAACTATTCACACCTTTTTGTCAATTAAATCTATTTATTTTATATATCTTACTCATAATAAAAAGAAAAACTGCAAGGAAAGCAAGAAAAAAGGAATGTCGAGGAATGTACTGTATTTTCAACAATAAGAAAATATATATAATTTTATGTTAAAATTAATGAACTTTACAAACATTTTCCAATTTAAGGTATCCGACTAACCTAAAATTGTGAATTTTGCCAAAAATTGACAATTTTTTTTATAATTTTATTTTGTAGGCCATCTTATTACCTTTATAAAAATACCAAGTTTATTATTTTCCTTTCACTAGAACGAAAACTACAAGTGTTTTAGTAAAAGCAGATGCCATTACTAAAGCAAGATATATATATGTCATACTTTAAAACGCGTTTTACTCGGAATTTGTTTTTGTTTTTAAATGCTCAAACGGGGCCAGTGATTGCTAAAAAAGTTTTGAAAATATTTAACTGCGTGACATTTTTTATGTATGTTCTGTATAATAGTAGAAGTGTTTTAACCTTCAGATTTATGAGTCACTGTTTTATTACAAAATTTATAGTCCCTTATGTTAATATAATCCATGTCTTTTTTTAGAAAGCAATTTCATACAACTAGATAAAGTGCTCTATTTTTTGTAAAAATTAAAATATCTCTTATCCGGAAAGTCATTTCAAAAATGAATAACATAGCAACACATCAAAATTGAAAAATGGAAAATTTGTTCATAAACGTTTGGTACAGAATGGGTCACGTTTTGGTTATTTTTTGTACACTTTGACCAGTTTTTTTCCCATTTTAGTAATAATAATTTTTTCTTGTCTTCTTAAAATGTACTAAAGAAATCTAAAAATAACAAAAATTCCCCATATCTTCATTTTTAAAAAAAAAGTTTTCGGAAGTAGTCGGATACTTTAAAATATACAAGTAATTTTAAACATACATTATTTTATAACTAGAAATTCTAAAAATACATTACCGCATGCGTTCTTAAATTTAGTTACTCGTAAAATCTATTTATTTTGTTTAAAAAAATTCTTTGTTTCACAAAATGTTTTGCTGTACCTCATATCTTTGCAATACACCAGAAATCCCTTCAGGCGTATTGTTCCGTGTCTTTTCTTAAATTTTTCAAGCCATCCATTGCTACCTAGAAATTGGTCGTATCCTAATGCTTTCTCAAATTGAAGAGCTTTATCTATTACGAAAAGTCCAGAGATCGGAACATTTTAATCTCGCATTGTGTGTATCCACTTCAAAACTGCCTTGTCGACATCTTAATAGGCACATGTTCTTAAACGTTTTGAACAAAAATTCGATGAATCATAATTTCGTAACTTATCACTTTTTTTAAAAAAAATATGATAAGCTGTTAGGAGGAATACTAAATTTTAAAGCAATATCCTTTATAGTATAAAGTTAAAGGATTAAATTTTTGTTCTCTCTAATTTAGAGAACAAAAATTTAATCACAAGAAGAAAAACTACGTTTTACAGAAATTGCACCTCGCTATTGGGAGGATATTTTACGAAGAAAATCGTTAAATGTTCTTCTTTCCAGGAAAAAGATCCCTAAATAGAAAAAATTTTAATATAGAGAATCCACTTATATTTTTTTTTCTGATAAGAAAAAAAAAAATTTGAGTTCTGGATTTGAGCCCTTAATTCTTGACTCACAAATTGCTGTTCAAGTAAATAAATGTATTTAATTTTTCTTCTTCAAATTCGCAGATCCCTGTTTCATATCCCCTGTTTTCTGATGTAATGTTAAATAATACTTTTAAAAAAAAAACTAGAACTATATAAGCATAATACTCCCAACGTGATCATTTTGTGTATGATAATTACTCGTTTCGATCCAAATACTGTTCTATTACAGATAAGCCGCCACTTCAGAACAATTAAACAAATCAAAATGGACATAAAAGATAGTAAGAATTATACTATTACAAAATATTACACACTCGCTTCGCAGGATATTTCATGATGTTGTTGCATGAATATATACTGTTTATATACATAGAAAGAGGTAGAAAAATTATTGATATCTAAGTCCTTGTATTAATCGTTCGACCGTATTGAAGAACTTTTATTACACTCCCCTCTTGATTTAAACAGGGCGGGACGAATTTCTAAAATTGCAGTAGAACCCATAAAAAAGCCCCACTCCTGTAACCCATAAAAAAAGTGAATTTCCGTAAAATCCACTTTTGAAGAATCACTATTCAGTAAAATAAACATGCTTGCCAAATTTCGGGTCTAAGCCTAATAATTTCAAGAATGAATTTTTTTATCAATAGGCTCCTTAATTAGTCGATTAGTCTTTAGAATCGATTTCCGTTAGACTCATTCTTAGTGGATTTTAACTTAACAAAAAAAAAAAAAAAAAAAAAAAAAAAAAACATGTATATACTTATAATTTCATTACTGTAGGTCTTATAGTTCAAAAACGGGAATTTTTTCATCTATACGCCCACAGGAGTTGATTAACGTAAAATCTATTCTTAGAGGATCTCTGTTCAATAAAAGAATCAAGCTTACCAAATTTCAAGTTACAGTTAAAAAACTTGAATTTTTATCTATAACACCCCTTTAACCCCTTGCAACCCCCGATAGCAGTCGATTTACAAAAACCTCGCTTTCAGCGAGTCTCTAGTAACCAAAAGTAGAATATAGTAGAACGTCGTTTATCCGAACGTTTATTACCCGGAGCGTCAAATATCCGAACCAGTGTATATATTATACACTGGTAGCTGTACAATGGTTCAGCGAAAAGTAAGTAATTATTTTCCACAATAAAAGTAAAATTGCTACATTTTGCACCTATTTTGCTTCTTCTTCAAGCACATTCCCCGCATGTGATGATTTTCATCATTCGTATAGTGTCCGGTTTCATATACTGTATGGATTGCATTCGGTTTTCGGTTATTCGAACAATCGCGTATCCGAACGGTGTCCGGTCCCAATTGATTCGGATAAACGCGTTCTACTGTACGTACAACTATGCTCGTTGAAAAAGGTATTTTTTTTATCTATAATTGCCCCTCTTAATCCCTAAGAACATCCCTTGAAAGTCAATTTCCCAAAAAAATAAACCGTTTGTAGTGAATAATCGTTTTTACCGTTTTTTTTTATTTATTTTTTTTTATCCAAAATTCTCCTCTTATTTCCTAAAACATCCCTTGAAAGTCAATTTCCAAAAAAAAAAAAAAAAAACGTTTTTAGTGGATTAATACTTAACAACAGAAACCTGCATACGAAATTCCAAGTATGTAGGTTTAATAGGTCAAAAATGGATTTTTTTAAAATTTATGCGCCCTTCTTACCATTTTTGGAATTCAATTTTCTCAAAACCCGTTCCTATGAATCTCTACTATACGAAAGGAAGATAACTGCCAAATTTCAAGTTTGTAGGTCTAAAAGTTCAAAACGGGAATATTTATCAAGACCAACCCTTTTAACCCCTTGCAGCTCCCCTTAGGGATCAATTTTTGAAAAAACATTTCTTAGCGGATCTCTTCTCAACAGGAGAAACATGCTTGCCAAATGTCAAGTCCGTAGATCTAACAGTTTCTAATATATTAAGATGAGTGAGTGAGTGAATGAATGAGTGAGTCGCTTTTCTCCTTTATATTTATAGATTAATGATTGTCAAAAATTTAAATTATACTTTCTTGCAGAACAACAAAAAACAAGTAATATAAAAAAAGTTTTTAAAGTCAATTCCTACTTTGAATGGATGAATAGAAAGCATTTTATTAACGAATGAAAATTTGAACAAAAAAAGATGTATATTCTTTATATATATATAGGAAGAGAGTGAATTAATAGTAGGAATTGAAAAAAGAGCATGATTTGTCGGCAATGTTGTAACAATGCACATCCGGTTCGGTTGAAAAACAAGTTTCGACACGCTAACTTTTGTCATTGTTTTAACAGTTACATTGTTATAACAATGGAGTGAATCTAAGTTGGCGTCGATAACCGGTAATTAATTAATTAATATTTGAAAAGAATTCTATTAATATCAAGTGTCATCCAGAACAAATTTTAAAAAATTTATTTGAACTTGATGAGTAGAAATTATTTTATTAACGATTGAAAATTTGGAAAAGATAAATAAATATTGAGAGAGGAGAGCTAATAGTAGAAATTGAAAAAAGGGTGAATGAGAACATCAGTTAATTCTCTCTCTCTCTCAGCAACTCTCTCTTTCAAGCGATGATAAACATTCCCTAACAAAATGAAACTGAATTGCTTTTTATTATTACTAATAATTCTTGAAATTGTTTCAATTTACATATTCCTAAAAAGGTATTTATTCGAAATGGAAGAAGTGGTAAAAAAAGCGGAAGTGAAAGTACATTGCAAATGAATTTAGAAATAGAACAAACATCGGATGTTGATATTACTTCACATGATAAAACAAAAACACAATTCCCGAAACGATATGACACAGATAACAGCATGAATCATTTTGGAGAACAATTGTGAGAATGATTTAAAGTAAACGGATTGAAGTCCTAGTTTAATGGAAGCTTTTTTAAAATTAAAACAAAATTATGATTCATTAAGAATCGTTAAAAAAATTTATAAAATGAGAAGAATCAGCTGAAGACTGATTTAACTTTTAAAAAATTGTTTATGAATTAATAAAAAGAATCAACGTAATAATTACAAATGTGGTTAATTCTGCTACCATTAATCAATAACCTTTATAATATCGCGTTTGCTGTATTCTTCTAAAAATATAGAAAAATAAAATTCCTTAAATGACTAGAAATCGTCTGAGAATAAAATGCTACAGTTTTGTCAGAATTTTTTTACGAGTCGTCAGCTTTAAAAAAAAGGGATTTTTCAAATGGAAAAGAAAGATATCAATAAATTTTCATGGCATAACTTCCAAAAAGAAACTTTAATTGACCCATCCATTGCCAACTACGAGATATCTCGTAATAAGAGTGTGTACCCAAACTGCCAACTACGAAATATCTCGTAGTATGTGCTACAATTTTTGATTAATTACATATCACAATTTAAGTTAGGAATTATTACAAAGAATGAATGAAATCTTTATACAGTGCAAAAAGCCTATTAATTTTTATTATTAAAATTAAATCTTTCTAAGACAAGCCACACTCACAACCTGCGGCTCGCTGGCCGAATTTGGCCCACCGGACTTTTCTGAGTGGCCTGGTCATGGCCCGTAGCACTAATAAAAACAATTATTTAATAACAATTCATCAAATTTATATCAATCAAGCAATCCATCGATGTCGTGATGGTATGAATTGCGAGGTAGCTTTTTTCTTTCTTTTTATAACTGTAACGATTAGTAATGACATGTAACAGTAGAAGTAACAGTGACATGTAACAGCAGCCATTTTATGGGTGAAACTAATTTTTAATTAATCCTTCTGTCTTCCAAGTGAAAAATATCTAAAGAATATATGTTGTTTCAAGACGATTGGGATCTTGACTATTTTGTAGAGAGAAACAAACATGGATACACAACTTGTTTGATTTGTCGTGAAAAATGTTATATTTAAAGAATATTATTTTGCTCGTCACTATACTACCAAGCACACATCTTTCAATGGCTCTTTTTCTTGAGGATCTCTTTCAAGGAGAGATAAATTGGCTTTCTTGAAAAAATCTTTGCAATAGCAACAATGTATTTTATCAGTGGTAATGTGACAAAAGGCAAAGATAACAAAAGTATCCGAAACAATTTGTCGCATTATGTATATTGATGAACATATGAAATTGTTAAGGAGAAAAATGTGAAATGATACAGAAATCGTTAAATTCAGTTAATTGTTTAAATATTTTTTAGTAACATCTCAAAAAGTATTTGAATCAAGTAGAAAAAAAAATACTGAATTTAGTCTGGAATTCAGTAAAAACTCTTTGCTACAATCCTGCACTTGATAAATTTATATCTGAAATAAAAATAAGTGAGGCATTGTCAAAAGAAAAAAAAAAGTCAAATTATCAAAGTATATGCAGGTTTGTTTTTATGACAGTAGAATGCAAACAAGGGGTTCGGGATCATTCATGAAAGGAAATCGAAATTACCCCGTAACTAAGCAAAAAAGGCTTAAAACCTTTTTTAGCACGTTTTTCACGTAGTTGGAACAAAAGCACTATTAGGACGCAAATTTCGTCTTCGTCTTCGTTCTATATTTTGTCATACCTTTTTCTCAGCCAATAAGCAACCAATTGACCTCGGGTTTTCGGCATTGGGTCGCATTTGTGCCCTAGATAAGCCGAATCATATTTAAATTTTCCCATAGTTTTCCCGAATTTTCCTACAAACAATATAATCAATTTATATCGCAATCCAAAATCTGACTGGGAATTCTTCGAAAATTTCTTACATCAACACGCCATCTGGTTTACTAGTTTAAATGTGATCTTGTGCGGAGATTTCAATGACAAAGATTTGACTAATGCAAACGGTACATTAAGAACATATTTGAAAACGGAATTTGACCTCGACATGCTATCACCACTTGAACCCAACAACTGATTCTGGCGCCACTATCGATGCAATCTTTGGAAAATTGTCTGACTACACCATCAGTGTTTACGTATACGAGTCATTCTTTTCATTCCATTAGCCTTTGTTAGTTAAGTTAAATAAACTTTAAGTAATGTAGTAGTTAAGTTATTATTAATTGAAAAACTTTTCCTTGTTAAACTTAAAAGGATAAATACATAGAAGCTAGTTTTATGCCTAGACAAGGAGTTAAGTCACCTTGTCCGGGCTTTTGTAGCTTCTGTAAAAAAAAAAACTGTGTTTTTTTTTTTTGCTTTTTTATAGTGCTGATACAGATTTGTGTCATTATTTCTTTTCAGCTCAATAGTAGCACATTTAGAGGAGTGGTACAGTACTACTTTCTGTTAGTAAAAAGTTTATTAGTTGCATTATTGTAAATACAACATGAGAAAAACGCGCTAAAATTACTTGGCCATGCCAATGATTGATATCTTATTTTTTTTATGAGAGTTGAGTTTGATAGAGTTGAATATAAATTTCAAATGAAATTAAAAAACACTATGACTTTTAATATTTTAATCAATTTTCTTAATTTTAAATGTCTTTGATCTATAGCCCCCCCCCCCCAAATAATCTTCATGTTGCGGCCCGGGTGAAATAGTTATCATATGATGTATGCGGCCCGGTAGGAAAAAAAGGTTAAGTACCCCCTGTAAGTTATTGATTTCTGGTGGAAAGGCGTTGGTAGGGTATAAACTGGACAGTCACAGGTCGAAATCGCTCATTAGATGCAAATATCCTCTATGGTTGTCTCCCGTTTCAAATATCGGGTATTATCACTAGGACTGTATAAGTTCGCCCAAGGGTCACAACCTTAGCGGATGATGGTTATGCAGCTTACATCAGTGCTTCTCAAACTTTAAGAATTTGCGACCCAATTTTATATCATAAATTTCTTCGCCCCCCCCCATACAATAACATTGTATTGAATGCAATAATAATGTAATTTGATACCAAAGCTACAATACGACTGAAGTTATAAACCGTGTAGTAACAGGTGTTGATTGATGAAGGAAGGCAGATGAGCTTGGGTATGTTGTTCCTCTTTCAACGAGAACTCGTTGGAAGTACCGTGTTTAGTTCTATTTGTAAAAGAAATAATTTATGTCTATTTTTTTAAGTTCAGATTAGTAGTCTTTTATACTGTTTTATCTGGCTATGAAAGAATCTGATGATGGATTTAATGAGTTGCCGTAATTTCCCCTTCTGAAATGGATGTAAACTTACCTCATTCATCACATATTTTATCATAGTGTAATAATTAACACATAACCACGCAAATTATCAAGATCAATATTAAATTTTCAATATAATTTATGTATATGACAATCCCATGGGAGTCAGTGTTGATAATTCAACTTGCTCTTTGTTTTCTTTTGATAAATTTATTATCAAATACATTTTGTACAGCACTGATAAATTTATAAGTTATTATATTAGTGTAAATGTGTATTTTCTTATTTTTTTTTTGTCAGAATGTATTTTGTTATGCTCACTTTCAATAAATTAATAATTTTTTGAATAATCTTTTATTTTTGTTTTTCAATACACTCCCGCCCCCCTTGTAGGGTTATCACGCCCCCCTAGGAAGGCGCGCCTCACAGTTTGAGAAACGCTGGCTTACATTATGCCTTAGAGGTATGACTCCCAGGCATTCATTGCTGCATGTGAAACAATGGTATCGAGACAAACCGTATAGAGATGGCTAGCTGAGCATCTGTGGTCGTTATGAGATGGTGCCACAATAGTGCTTTTGCTTTAACCGCTTGCCTGATTATCCCGTGCTATCTCGGGTTTGTGTAGATTGCAATTTATTATTATTCCGAGAAAACTCAGGTGAAGCAGAATTTGTCAGTACGATTAATTAGCGCGTTTTTCACGTCGTGTAAAAAAAAGCGCTATTAGGACGCAAATTTCATCTTCGTCTTCGTTCCATATTTTGTCGTACCTTTTTCTCAGCCAATAATTAACCGATTGACCTCGGGTTTTCGGCATTTGGTCGCATTTGTCCCCTAGATGAGCCGAATCATATTTAAATTTAATAATTTTAAAAAATATATATTAAAAAATTTTTTTTTTAAGTATAGTACTACTTCCTGCTGGTAAAAAGTTCATTATTTGCATTGTTGTAAAATACAACATGTGAAAAACGCGCTAAAATTACTTGGCCATGCCAATGATTGATTTTATCACGGTTTTACTCGGTCTGTAGGAAATGAAAGGAAATATTCAGCTCTGATCAGCAGTTCGGATAATTTTTATAACTTATATATTATCGCCAGGTTTGGCTGATTCGTTAGTCAAAAGGAAGACTGATGTGCGGAACATTCCGATTGAACAGAAAATATTTACTTTGAGATCTAAAAACAAAGAAATTTAAATAAATTATAGTTTTAAACTAAAAAAAACTAAAAAACACGCTTTTATACTAAATCAAACTAAAAAGAAAGAAAAATAATTTAAATAATAATAAAACGTGATTAACGAGAAAATTAATGTCATTGGGGTAAAAGCGTGTGGTGTTCTATAAAAATATATCAATTGTTATAATTTCTATAACTTCTATTCCGAGTTAGTGTAAAAATGTAGTTCAAAGCACCCCACTCTTTTACCCCAATGACATTAATTTTCTCGTAAATCATTTTATTCTTACATTAAGAATTATTTTTTCTTTTTAGTTCGATTTAGTATAAAAGCGTGTTTTTTAGTTTTTTTCAAAACTAGAATTTATTTTTCATTTTTTAGTTCGATCTACAATGAAAGCGTGTTTTTTAGTTTTTTAAATTATCATTTATTCATTGTTGAATATATCATTGAGTTTGATATTTGGAGCCGGAATTATATACTCTTGCTCTTCAATGGATATTAATTATAGGGTCTGAAGGGTATTTATTCTCCTCGGATGAGTCCCATATCGTTATATTACATTCCGTTTCTATAGACACAGGTCAAGCAAATAAAAGTGTGTTAAGAAGAAAAAGTTCGAATTAAAAAAAATTTAATGAACCATGTTTTTATTACGGATTAAAAATTACAAAATTCCTCCTTTCCGTTTTTATTTTCTTTTTTCACTTTTTCATGCATTGTCATCCACTTCTGAGCTCTGATCCAAATTTTAAATATCTAGTTCCTCGGAAAGTCACACATTTTAAAATCAATTACAAAATTACACCCGGACAGACATTCAAGAAAGCGAGTTTATAAAAGCATGGTACAATCGTATTATCCCCTTTTAAATGTATTGCTATAATGTTAATTCATATCATCACTTCTAAACACACAAACACACACACATATTGCTTTATAATAAACGTAATAATATACTTCCATCTAAAAGGTTTTCCTCAATTAATTCAGCAAGTTTTGTTTTTACTTTCAGAGTTCAAGGTCTGTCATTCGAGTCCAGTCCACTGAAGACTTGCCGTGTAGGGGGAACGATGCACGATAAATCCGTCGAGAGCTCAAACGTCCTCCCGTTGGTGTGGTATGGTAGTTAGAAGATGGGGGTGTGATAGCTCAGGTGTCGTCCTCGTCACTTGGCCATGGTTCAAAATTTCGAGGTCCGTCGCCAAAAGCCCTCGTGTAGCTGAACAGTGCGACGTTTATTTACTCACTCTGAGTTCAAGGTCGGCTGAAGTGCAGAATCAGCTCTGTTTTGGAAAAATGAATTTTGAAAACTGAATGTGTCTGAGTTTAGCAGTTAGAACATAAATTATTTTTTTCCCCACATGCACGAGCTTTTGAAGTGAAAACTTCTTTAGAGGCGTTGGGCACTTTTTGGTAGGGGAAAATCTTATGGGTTCGCGTCACCGACATGCTCTGACTGGCGCACGCGCAGTGTGCTGTTCGCCTTAATACACTTTATAGTGCTGTGTATATCTTATAAGTGAAATTCAATGGATTTAGTGAAAAGTTCAAAAAATGTGTATATACTGTGCATTGCTCGTTGCGATTCCGAGAATGGGAAATATATATTAGTGTGTGGTTACCGTTTACATTTCCCCTGGAAAATCTATGAAACAGATACAACAATTTTTATTCGAAAATTTGATGATTTATACAAAAGAAGGTTCTTAAATACTCGATAAAAGATTTGGCGAAAAAAATCATAATGTACCGATGATTTTAAGTGGAGACTTCAATATTAACTTTGCAGATGATAAAAATCCACCACTAATTAAATTTCTAACTGAAACACTTAATTTAAATATGTCCAATGATCGAAAACTCAGTACTACAAAATATAAAACGACGATCGATGCGGTTTTTACGTGATACTTAGATAAATTTGAATCAAACATTTTCCTTTCTTACTTTAGTTACCATAAGCCTATTGTATCTTTTTTAGAACAAAATGAAATAATTAAAAGCACAAAAAGTCTAAGTATTGTTGAAATTAATGATGATAATGATGCAAACAATTAAAATAATGTTAAAAATCAAGTACATTGAAATTTAACTAAATGCAAATACTATTCATAAATAATATGATTGTATATTAATTGTTATTCCAATTGAATTGTATTTATATTTTGTCATGATCCCTTACAGCCCGTAACATATTTGAATAATAAAAAATCATATAAACATGCAGTTAGTTGTTGCTCGGAGTGTCAATAGATGTGAAAACCAGATTGATGTTGATAATTTTAATTCAAACATTATGAAATTTCAAATTTTAATACTAAAAGTTCTAAGTTTTCACTTCTATCGGCAGTCTCTATAACTGCCAATTTTTTTTTCTTTCTATTTTCCGAAAAACTAGACAATTGTTAATATTATGGTAAGAATTGGTGAAGCACCCACTCTCCCCTTTCTCACATAAATAGAACATTTTTTTTTGTTTATTTTAATTCTATGAACCACAAGCGTGTTTTCAATTTTGGGTAATACCTTAGTCTTTTAATCGCCAAATCCTGAATTAGTTGCCAAATTTGGAAATGGTATAGGGAATTAGTCGCCAAATCTGGAAATGGTATATGGAATCAGTCGCGAAATCTAGAAATCCTTATTCCTGAGGATCCTAATCAGGACAATGGAACAAAATTATGAAATTATTGTATTGCCATTGGTCCTTGACAAGTGTGCAAAATTTCGAATTAATCTGACTTTTTAAAGTAGGTAAAAATCGAGTTCCAAGATTCCGTTACATGCAAGTGAAACTTATTAAAGCGTGTTAAAAAGATCGCGTTGTATGTATGCCATGTTGAGAAAGTGTTGTATGTCGTAGTCAAGTGTACAAAGACATTTTCAAACGAAACACCAGGTCACATTTAAGAATTCTAATGAGAAATGTGAGTTTAAGAAAGAGCTGTTTCTGGGTATACAAAGGAAATTACATTTTTATGTAAAACAATTACCACTTTTGGTTCCACCTATTTTTGGGAACTAATTTTTTCTTGTGAAATATAAATATATTTTGAGTCCACTAAGAAATTGTTTAACAGCTGAACATTCAGAATTATGTGTCAAATTGAAAGTCACAATTTATACCCTGATATTGCGACATTAAGTAGGGCTCTGCACAAGGTCAAGGTTCGCATTGAAATTTTAATTTTTTTATTTAACTATGTTGCATGAACACTTATATTTGATGTTTATTTGTAATTTTATAAATATTTTTAAAAATACATTATACACGCCCAATTTTATATTGAAGAATATAATGAATTATATTGAATTATAGTCATATTTTTTATGACTATAAATTTTTGAATTTTATTGAAGAATTTATATTGATGAATAATCATATGTTTTATGTTTACTCCTTATTCCAATAAAAATTCTTAAACGATACATATTTATGTGTACACTTATAATTTTTTATTAATATTGAAGGAATAGTTATATTTCATGTTTATTTTTATATCTATAAATATCTTTAAATTATGCATAATTAACTCATAATAAAACTCTAAATTCGTATTTTTGACCTCTATTCCCAAACTCTGCATGTATTGCCGTGGGAATCGAATTGTTTCAAATATTTCCTATTGTATGGCACGCTGAATCATGTTGGTAGGTTGGTTTGGCGTGGCACAGCTAAAAGGTTGCCGACCTCTGCTCTAGCTCATGGGAAAGTCAGTTTAAAATCAATTACAAAATTCCACCCGGATAGACATTCAAGAAAGTGAGTTAATAAAAACATGGTAATATTAAGTGTCAATCGTATTGTCACCTTTTAAACGTATTGCTATAATGTTTATTTGTATCATCACTTCTAAACGTATTGCTTTATAAAAATAAAAAAATATTTAGCAATTAGAACATAAATTATTTTTTTCACATGCACAAGCTTTTTTTTTAATTTTCATTTTCAGGAAATGTTTATATTATGGCAAGAAGTTGCTAACACACACACCCTCCACTTTCTCATATGAAGAACACTTTTTTGGTTGTTTTATTTGTATCAACCACAAGTGTATTTTACACTTACATATACAACTTGTGGCCAGAAATTTCGGTGAATGAGCTTGTACAGGTTGCTGCTATACTAGTAGAATATCAACGCGCCACGCGTGGTGAAGGTCAATATCTGTTTGAACATGTTTGAAATTGACAAGGTTCCAAGTGCTTTGATTCCTTGTTTGTTTAACGCCGAGGGAGAAAGGTTTATTGTGGATTGTCGCGGTGTACAAAATGGATCAGAGAATAAACATGTTCTTTTGTTTCAAACTTGGGAAATCGGCAAAAGAAACTCACGGAATGCTCAAAGAAGTTTATAAAGATGAAGCCATCACATCAAGCAGTTTAAGCGTTTCCGGGAAGGGCGAACCAGCCTGGAAAAGCCTGGAGCGCTTAAAGACAATGCTCATCGCATTCTTCGACTCTAAGGGTCTCCATTCGCAAAGAATTCCTCCCTGAGAGTACCATATTGCATGCGGCTGCCTAGGCCGAAAATTTGAAGCGTTTACTGCAACGGATCCGTCGCGTTCACCCTGAGTACGCCAAGCAAGGCTCCTGGATTCTTCTCCACGATAATGCCCGGCCTCCTCCCACCTTGGTTGTACGGCAGTTCCTGGCCGCGAATGGAGTTGTGACACTTTATCACCCCCTTAGTCACCTGATTTGGCGCATGCAGATTTCTTCCTCTTCCCCAGATTGAAGTCAGCCCTGAAGGGAAAGAGATTTATGGACATTACCGATATTCAAAGCAAAGTAACGGCCGAGCTGAACACCAAAAGAACTGTTTTACAGGAGTTTCCAGAACTTATATACTCGTTCACAACAGTGCATTACCATCCCTGGAGATTATTTTGAAGGACAGTAAATTATATTTGATGCTGTACAATACTGTATTTGAAATAAAAATTCATTCACTGAACTTTCTGGCCACAGTTGTAATTAGCTTAAATTAAATATAATCGTTTTTAGGGTTACACCTTATTCTTCTAGTCACTAAATCTCGAATTAGTCACCAAACCTGAAAATGGTGCAGGGAATTTGTTGTCAAATTTGAAAATGGTATATGCAATAAGTCGCTAAATCTGGAAATGGTATATGGAATTGTCACCAAATCTGATTATCGTTATTCCTGACGATCCTGATAAGGACAATGGAACAAAATTATGAAATTATTGTATTGTCATCAGTCCTTGACAAGTGTGCAAAATTTCGAATTAATCTGACTTTTTAAAGGGGGTAAAAATCGAGTTCAAAGATTCCGTTACATGCAAGTGAAACTTATAAAAGCGTGTTAAATTATAAAAACAAAAAATACTTATTTTGTTAAAACATAATTTTTTTCCACACATGCAAGAGTCTTTTTTTTTATTTCTATTTTCAGAAAAATGTTTATATTATGGTAAGCAATTGCGACGCACCCATCCTACCCTTTATCATATAAAGAACACACACTTTTTTTGTTTGTTTTACTTCAAATCCACAAGTGTATTCGATTTTAGGGTTACAACCTTAATCTTTTAGTGGCTAAATCTGGAATTAGTCACCAAATTTGGAAAAGAATATGGAATTAGTTGCCAAATCTGAAAATGGTATATGGAATAAGTCGCCAAATCTGGAAGTGGTGTACGGAATTGTCGCTAAATCTGTTAATCGTTAGTCCTGACGATCCTGATAAGGACAACGGAACAAAATTATGAAATTATAGCGTTGCCGTCGATCCTTCAGAAGTATGCAAAATTTCGAATTATTCTGACCTTTTAAAATGGGTAAAATCGAGTTCCGAGATTCCGTTTCATGCAAGTGAAACTTATAAAAACGTGTTAAAAAGAGAGTTTATTGGGTATCAGAAAGGGAGAGTAACTGCAATGAAATGGAAAAAAATAAGAAGGATGTTAGTCTTTTTTCCACAATGCATACAATTGAAATGCAGGATGAGACAAATAAATGGGGAGAGACAAAGTCCAGGCCTAGATGTATAGTTTACTGGTAATGACAAAATGGACAGTGTAGGGTAGTAGGAGGTGTTCATGCGATCACCTAAACAATTTAGAATGGAACTGATTGAAAAACTAATGTCAGAAAATCATCGTGACGAGTTTTCTGCCACATCTGGAAGACCCAGCATTAGTCCTTTACCACTCAGGTTAACTTCAAGGTATTTTCCAGATGTTATTCTTGCTGCTGAAAAAAATCAAATTCAACGAGACAGTTGACTCTGTGCTCCCGTATAATAGATTCCAAAGGTAAGTCAGTAAGAAAAGAGACAAGATACCAGTATACAGAATGTCAGATATTATTTTGTGTTGTCCCTTGTTTAAAAAAAAAAAAAAACAATCACATACAAAGACTAATATTTTATATTTTTTCGTTTGCCCGAGATAACTCGGATAGTACACTAATATTAAAACTAAATGCCTTTACACCTATAAAAAAAATTAAAAATTCACCTTAAAACCTACATATTTTGTTTTTCTTCGTTTCATTGCATTTAATAATAAAGTAAAAAAAATGTGATGTTTTTTTGCAGTTTCTTTCAAAAAAATTTGTAAGGGAAGAGGCTTTTTTGGCAATTTTTGCAAAAAAAAATGGTAGTTATTCTTCGTTAACCTCTTAGACTATAAGACTTTGCTTAATATAAGACATAATAGCTTTTGAAAGGCTCATCTGTTAAGCCAGAAAGTCTTTCGACAAAGATTTCGAGCCAGAACGAACACTTTTAGTATGATTTGCAATGCAGTTGGTCTTAGAAAATCTGTTAATCTTTCGATAAATGAATAATCTTTTCATGTCTAAATGTTCAAAAGCCTTGAAAATCACCAAAAATCACTTCTTTTTAACACGCTTTTATAAGTTTCACTTGCATGTAACGGAATCTTGGAACTCGATTTTCACCCATTTAAAAAGGTCAAATTAATTCGAAATTTTGCACACTTGTCAAGGACCGATGACAATACAATAATTTCATAATTTTGTTCCGTTGTCCTCATCAGGATCGTCAGGAATCACGATAATCAGATTTGGCGACAATTCCATATATCACTTCCAGATTTGGCAACTTATTACATGTACAATTTTCAGATTTGGCGACTAATTCCAAATGCCATTTCCAGATTTGGTGACTAAAAGAAAAAGGTGTAACCCTACAGCGATTATTTTTAATTTAAAGCTATTTATATGCAAGTATAAAATACACTTGTGTGGTTTATAAAAATAAAACAAAAAAAAGTGTTCTGTATGTGAGAAAGTGGAGGGTGGGTCTGTGTTATCAATTTCTCACTATAATATAAACATTGTTCTGAAAATGAAAATAAAAAAAAGGCTCGTGATGTGAAAAAAATAATTTATGTTCTAACTGCCAAATATTTTTTTTATTTTTATAAAGCAATGCTTTTGGAAGTGATGATACGAATTAACATTATAGCAATACGTTTAAAAGGTGATAATACGATTGGCATTTTATGTTTTTAACTCGCTTTCTTGAATGTCTGTCCGGGTGGAATTTTGTAATTGATTTTAAACTGTGTAATTTTCCGATGAGCTAGAGCAGGGGTCGGCAACCTATGGCACGCGGAGCAATTCCCAGTGGCACGCCACCACTCTACAAAATTATAAGATATATCTATACATATAAATAAAATTGAAGTGTCTGTTTGTAATTTCAAATTAGCAGCTTTTTACTTAATGCACTAAAAGTATATACGGTACTCATAACAAAAAACCAATTTTTAAATTTTTTGTCTGTCTGTCTGTCTGTCTGTTTGTTCCGGCTAATCTCGGAAACGGCTGGTGCGATTTTAAAAATTCTTTCACTAATGGAAAGCTACATTAACGGGGAGTAACATAGGCTATATTTTATTCCCGTATTCTTACGGGAACGGGAACTATACGGGTGAACGTGAAACTGAATGCCAAGATGAACGCCAAATTGAACGCCAAGCTGAGCTAATGAAGTCGTTGTTTTGGTTACTGGCGGCCGATGCTCTTGATGAGACATAACAGTGTTACGCGCACATGATAATACGCTGACACGTGCCATAATTTTTTTTATGATAGTTATCTCACACTGTTCAGTTAAGTAGAGCATCGGCTGTTTCGGATGCACTTTTAAAAATAATAAATCAAGGCTTCATAAGCAAAAAGCAATGCAAGAAACAAAAAATTGATAAGTTTTAATCCTTTCTCTTTTTTTTATTTACATTTTTAGTCACATTTAAACAATAGTTATTATTTGCTTAATATTTATATTGTAATCGAAGAATAATAATTTTCAAGGTATCTTTCATTTTTCTACCTCTCTGTTTTTCTTAATTCAAATTGTTCTTAATTTCTTAATTGTGAGTTTTTTTCATTCGTTATATTTAAGCTTTTTTAAACTTTAACAGCTGAACTTCAAGTATAATAATTAGAAATCAATGTTAAACATTGTTAGGTTTTTTTTCATGAAAATATTTCAGATTTTGATAAATTACTCTTAGGTTATTTTATTTAGTTAACTGCGTAGGTAGTTGTTTCTAAAATAATTCAAATTGTTCTTAATTTCTTAATTGTGAGTTTTTTTAATTCGTTATATTTAAGCTGTTTTAAACTTTAACAGCTGAACTTTAAGTATAATAATTAGAAATCGATGTTAAACATTGTTAGGTTTTTATTCATGAAAATATTTCAGATTTTGATAAAAAAACATAGCATTTATGATGATGTTCACAATCTCAATATAAAAGAAGATTCGTGGTTGTGTGAAAGATCCATTTTAGCACCTATAAACGACCAGGTTACTGCGCTTAATCAGCGCATGTTAAATAAGCTTCCTGGTGAATCACAAACATACCTTTCCATCAATACAGTTTGCAATCCGGATGAAACGGTTAGTTATCCAACATAATTTTTAAACAGTATAATTGTGCCTGGTCTACCTCCTCACAAGCTAGAACTTAAGATTGGCGTTCCCATCATACTACTCCGTAATTTAAACCCACCAAAACTTTGCAATGGTACTAGGTTGCGAGTAGTGTCATTGCAAAGAAACGTTATAAAAGGTCGTATAATATCCGGATGCGGAAAAGGTAACATAGTACTTATACCACGAATTCCCATAATACCATCGAATTTCCCGTTTGAATTCAAAAGACTACAATTCCCTGTAAGTGTCAGCTTTGCTATGACAATTAACAAGTCACAAGGGCAAACGCTAAGCAAAGTTGACATAGATTTAACTAAGAGTTGCTTTTCACATGGCCAACTATACGTGGCATGTTCACGTGCGAGGAATGCCACTGGCGTTTTTGTTTTAGCTCAAGAAAATCGTACACCAAATATTGTATATAAAGAGATTTTTCAATAAATTTAATACTGTATATAGAGAGGATGTTCAATAAATTTATACGAAAAAAACCACACAAAAATTAACAAAAAACAAAGAAAATAAAAAAAAATAAAACAATAAACACCAAAAAGCAGAAAGAACACAAAATATAAAAACAAAACATTGATTCACAAAGTAAAAAAATGACATTAAACTCTCTCTCTCTCTGTATATATATAGCGTGTATGTATTTCTTAACGTGGAATACAGAATTATTAAGTTTTCGTAAGATCTGTGAATTGAACAAAACACTTTTTTGTAAATTTCTACGTGAACGAAGTCGCGGGT